>KE524984.1:828139-900720 GCA_000441895.2 Anopheles sinensis
GTGGATCGATTTTAGTGGTTTACGTTTTTTCGACACCAAACTATCCATGTCGCCGGTCAGTGAACCCTCGAAGTTTTTCAAGGAAGAAAACGGCTTTGGATACTCACTCCAATTATTTCTATTTTTGGGAAGGAAAATATATTTAAAATAAACACAGTTTACAACTTCCAATGGCGCTTCTTCGGATATAAATTGTACTTTATTGAACTTAAAACCGGAAGCCTTTCTTCGTGCTACTAACACCATCACTAAAGGTATTTAAAAAACATACTTACATCGATGACCGCTCCATCGACCGGGTATTCCGATGGACAATTTATTCTGTTTGCCTTTACGCCATCGCATCGTGTTTAGTCGATAAAGGCTCGAACTCGTCCTTGCCCGTCAAGACTTGCAATACGGCGACAAATATCGCTACTCGTTTCTTCGCCTCTCTATCCGAAGGACATCCATCGGTGGTGGGAAAAAAATAACAAGAAATGTTTGTCGGGAACATTCCTTACGTTGATATGTTGATGATATTTTAAAGCACTATAGGACATTCAAGAGTTCATGGAAGGTGACGAAGTTCTGAATATACTGCATGTGTTGTCTTTTGTTTTCAATTTGTACAGGCTGTAAGCTGAGTAAATTGTAAAAAAATCAACAAGTTGCGTGAAATTAAATTGAAAAACCATAAATCGTAAGTGTGAAAAATGGAATTCGATGATTAAGTGTTGAACCAAAAAATATAGTTATGTCCTCGGAACGTGTCGCACTAAAAGAAATGTTCTTAAAATCTGTTTAAAAAGAATCTCAAAGGAATACGAAATGCAGTGAAAGTGTCGATGAAAAAGCTACTAGTGTTCTGATTTTGCGTTAAGAAAGAGGAGTGTCTGCTAGTGTTGTTGAATTTGTCTGTGAGGCCGTCTTGCCAGTCGCGCTAAACGCAGAGAGTGATTGAGCAATTTATCGATACGTCGTTGCATGGTGATGGAGTTGTCTGTCAACGTGTCGCTCCGTTTGCAGTGAATGTGTGAGTGTTGGATGTGGCATCGCTGAAAGGACGAACCATCGGCCAAAAAGGCTTAAGGATACACCGACATTGTGGTTTGCTCTTCCCGGTCCAGAAAACCACGTCAAAACGGAACACGGAACTGAACTAGCGGCCTTCCCCTGCCCCGCCCCGCTGCCGGCTTCTCCTATGGTGGTTGGGATGAACGCGAGGCACCATCTCACGTCTTCGCTATCCCAAAATTTGGATACCCACTGTACCGAGTTTCCGGACGGCTTCGAGGAAACGCTGCAGCTTCAAGTAAGTTGGTCAAGTCTTGTCCAGATTAAAAATATCATTTGAAACGCAATGAAATTCCTATGGCGAATAATTTAAATTGCTTCGTTAGCATTTATTGAAAAAAAAGACAAAATGAATCGAAACTGAGAGAAACTTCTTTAAAAATTTTAGGCCTTCAAATATCACTAGAAGTCGATTTGAAAGCCAATAACTTCTTGTTATATTGAGTTCTAATTTATTTTCAAATTTCTACTAGTTGAACTTCTTGTGTGTTTTCAATTGGTTTTTATTATTTAATTTTATTGTATTAAATAAATCAATTATAATATTTACAGATACATGTCAGTATCAAAGTTTTTTTGACAAGCAATTTAACGCAAATAATGTTACATGAACAATTTACTTGTTACCATTTCGTAATAAATCAAAGTTAAATCAACGTATAATAAGAAAGAGACCGTCAATATTCCGTCATGTCATGAGGTTTTACAGATGATTGAATCAATCACATTTTGCAATTGTTTTCGTTGAAAAAGAATCATTCTTTAAAGCACTTCCTTTTGTTTATGCGCTTTACTGTCGACATTCTTAACCCTTTTTATCATCAATTGTTTTTTATTTGATATGTGTTTTTCTACAAATGTCACTGTCTTTTCCAATAAAAACAACTGGTTCTAATTATTTTAGCGCTCGAGAAATGAAATATTTTCATTGGTAAACATAGACCGGATAGGTTTGTTTTATCCATTGACCAACAGAGAATGGATTACCTTAAGAGCATGCGACACAAAACCCAACGTTGCCATTAAACGCTTCGGTGATAGCCTTGAATTTTTAATTTACATTCGATCATGTTTTGACCCGCTGAAGCAGGCTCCAATATGGCGACGAACTTGATTTATGGGAGGTCAATGATGAATTTAGTTTTTATGGTTTAATCGCTAATCAGGGGTTGGAAGGAATAAAAAAATAGAAAAAAAGCAGTACACGCCACGGTTTTCTCACATGTTCTGTTATTTATTTATTTAGTATCTGTTTCACTCAGCATTCCCCTCAGGGTAAAACAATAAATAATCAAACCAGTTTTCTGTTTGCATCTGGTACGTGTTATTCGCATTTTGGATGTTTACTATTTCCTTGTTTTGGAATGGGACAGTAATAAGGCTGCAATCTAATATGCAAAACTTACGCTGGGTTAATTGATTAAAGCGATACAAACAGTCCGATGATCTTGATAGACTTCTGCGGAAAAAACATCCAATATCCTTCAATTATTTTTTACACCGAAGCCAGCATGTAAGGGGGGCATTTGAAACAACTTTATTGCATTTTGGAATCTTTATTGAACTTTGTTTCTCACGGGTTGGGCTTAGGTTCGAATGGATTTATCAAAATGATAACAATAAAAAATTACGTGAAACTGAGAAATATAAATGTTGTTGCTCATCAATGATAAAAAGAGGAACCTTTGTTTAATTACTACTTCGCCCTGAGTCTGTTTGATGAACTTGTTTCTTTTTTTTCCAACAACACCTTGTTACCTGTTTACTATCGCAAAACCAATTGATCCTCCAAGTCTTTCGGGTCTAAATATACCCTCGTCGTAGTTTCGCATATCATTACCCCTCTCTGGTGGCCTTCGAATGGTTTAAAGCTGTATCGTATCTAACTCCGAGACCGAGGATCCTTGTTGTAGCACCGAAATGTGGCCAATTTATTGCCTAGCAGTGTTTATTTATCTGCTTTTGCAAAACAAAATCCCAGTTGTACAGTTGAAACCGTTTTGAGACGAATTTGAATAAATGAATGAAACGGAGATACGATCAAACTGAAATTTACCAAAATGAGCATGAATTAAAAGAAGTAAGAAAAAAAGTCAACAAAAACTAGCGATCTACAGGCGGAACGCAAACGAGATGGGGGAGAGTGATAGGCGGTTGATGATTGAAATATTGGCTAATGAGTCACAAACACGAACGCAATAATGAAGACGATCGTACCGTGCGTGTTTGGGGGGGATGGTCAAGCGCAGAGAAACGGATTACAAGGAGTAGAGGGAAAAAGAGCATCAACCACTCACCAACCAAATGTTGAGCATTTGTCACCATGATGCGTAATTATATTCAACATGGCCTTCGTTTCGTTTAACATTATCTGTCCTTCTTACGCTCCGCCACGGTGTCGCCCCATCGTGGGGCTGGGTCCGGGTATTGGATAGTCAGTTTTATGGGTTTTCCTACAGCCCCGACACTCTAGACGCCTGGGCCGCTCGGTCCCGAGGACGAGGCATAAAAAATGGCGCGATATCGATTGTTTGAATTTGGAATTTAAGTCGCTTTTTACTCCGCTTATTTCTGGGGGTGTTTTTACGATGCCAAACGGTGGGAAAGCTGCTGCGGAGTTTGTTAGAGGGGAGAGGCAACGGCACACACGCACACATACATACATACACTCTTGGAGAGTGAGGTAAATTGGAAGTTAATTTGTGTGCGGTGCCGGCGTTTTACCGAAACCTCAGGTACGGTCACTCGATTGGATCACCGATCGCGGCCGCCATTATGGCGAGGATCGCTGCGGGACGATTTCAACGCATCACGAGTATGGGCGAGCTGGTTTCGCCGTCGAACGAATCTCCGGGTGGACTGGGGGCCAGTGCTTTAGATGCTAATTTCGAAGTATTATTTATTTTCTGAATATTTGATGCGATTTGTTTCTATCCCGTTCAATCGGTATTGGTTTTGTTTGTCGCAAATGTCACTCGCAGCGTAGCTATGATGTGCCATGTAAAAAGACGAAGCAAAATGTTGTACACCAGAGATGAATCGATGCTCGGTTGTACAACCACACGTGGATTTTGGAAACCTCTATTTTCAAATCAAGCTGTTTATGCAACAAATTGACATCGGGTTAGTTGTAATGTTTTTGAAAAATAATTTTATGGTTGTTTGTTTCCACCTATGCTACTTTAAAAAAAAACCTTATCTACATCCCATTTTAAGTTGCTCGCCTATGAAGCGATTTGCATAACTATACTACGCTGTATCTTTTGTAGATTCCAATTTTTTGTGCCTTTAACGTATGCTTTTCTACCAGCTAAACTTTGGAGTGGAAAATAAAAATGTTATTATCAAACTGGTGTTCGATTTGTTTGTTGTAGTTAAAATGTGTTCCCACTGTCCTAAATCTGTTCGCTCTGGCATTTTACCATTCGGAAATACTTATATACGACAGAAACGGGGCTGTTGAGTCAGATGGAAAAAATGTCACTAAAGTTTCGGGGTTTTTACAGCAATTGGGGGTCATATCATTAATAAAAGCGTGAGAACTGTGTGACATTTCTTCGGTTCGTGGCATTCGTAAGCGATGCGGATGATTTGTTTTTCCTTATCGTGCCATTGAGAAAAACTTGCAACACAGTTGTATGCTCTGCTGGCAATGTTCGTTTCCGAGCGAGAAGTGGGCGAAAATGCATTAGATTTAGTTTCTTTTTTGTTTTTGTTAGAGCGTGAACGAAAACGCCAAACCTCGAGATAAAGGTTGCATTTGACAAAATTGATTCTCGGAGGATGTTTAAAAACCGGCTGCCCACAACGCTCCACACGAACACGGGATTCGGTCGACGGCCCACTGACCCATTGAGGTGTGAAATAGTTTCCGCACATTTCGCGCCAAATGTCGCGCCCCAGGTCAACAGCATCTCGCTCGTTCCTCGGCCCTCGTTGGGAGTGAGGCGTCAATAACCGGCCCACATACTTGATCGATACGACACTCCCCGACCGATGCGCGCTGCATTCGCCCCACCGTCGTGCCACCGAGAACGATGTTGTGATCGGCCAAACCCCGGAGAGGAATGCTGTTATTTTGCTTTTCCACTTTTCCTTTCGCTCGAAACGGATCGAACGAAATTCGGAGGAAGAAGAAACAACAAGCTCAACGACATGCTTCCGCGGTTCCCAGTCGAGCCGCGCGCAGGATGCGAATTCCTTTCGAGAAGGTGTGCGTGTGTGTCTTGTCTTCTCTGTGGTGTGGTTGAGAATATTCATGGATCAAAGTTAAATTTCCCCCCTGTAGCCCTAGAGCACGACGGAGCGGGAAGGATTAATCGCGTTTCGGTGGCTTTGATTTGACACGAACTCGTCCAAGATTGATGAATTCCATGTTGTTGCCGTTCCATTCCGTTACTCCCAGTTTCGTGCATATATCCACCAGCACCAGGTGTCGACGAAGACGACGTTCGATCGCGTCACGGAAGGAAGGAAACGATTTAAAATGCCCGCTCGCGCTCGTTGCGTCACAGCTTTGAGTCCATCGAAAAACTGATGTCGACCGTTGGCCTACAGCATTTGGCACAGTGCGTTGCCATTTGGCGGATGTGACGAGTGGAGCCGAGCAGAGAATAACACCGTTAGACCGATCGTCCGAAAAGCGGTTGACCGTGGGGCTAAACCCTGCCGAGGTTAAACGGTTTCGTGGCGACCTTCGCGAGCGAGAATCAATCATTTCCGCGATTGCAAATGTGTTTCAAGTTGGCAAATGGGTCTTGGAGTGATATTCGGTACAATTTTTGAGCTAAATAAAGTTTTAAATTGTAAATAATATACCTGTACATATCCATTTTTAAAAGTGTTATGAAGCGAACAAATTTTACAATTTAATCATGGTTGAGCAAGTGTTTTAGAGAATATTCAATAATCCATCCTATTCTACTTTTTTAACAAATAAGATTCATAGTGAAGAGTTAACATACTTCATACAAGGTAACATTAACAATTCACAGAGTCATTAGTTAACCTCGGTTTGACTTCTGCAAATGTTCACACGATGTCTTAAAGCTCCAACAAAACACTGATAGCTAGCTTCTTACCCTCGGTAAATTGTAATTTTTCTTCCGCAGCTTGGTTCGCTCGCTTACTCGATGAGCGCTAAATTAATGATGTTTGGGTTGTTCCGAACGGCCGGTGAAAGCAAGATCGTGTAGCAGCGGATAGAGTATCGATTTTCACGTAACAAACATTGTGTTTGTTTTCACTTTGTGGACCTCCCGGGGAGAAAAGTTGATTGAAGGTAGATAATGTTGTGCAATTCAAATAGGCAAACATTAAATAGAATAAAACAACTGTTCGCTAGTTGATAAATGCAGTTGTTCGCCAGTGCCTTGTTTGGACAGCCGTTGAAAATCGCTAACGATCGCGCCGCTGGACGAAAACGACGAATCAAGAGAAGCGAGATTGAGGCATCTTCTCCGGGACGTTTGGTTTTTTTTCGGGAGTTTTCTCGCGAACGGCGCCACCCCATTAGCGATGGTGTGCGGGCACGAACTTTAACGCGCCACCTCGAGGAGGCAATTCATCAGCCACGAAAACCGACATGGAATGTCGATCACCCGTCAGCACGTTCTTTAATTAACACCAACCGGTTCGGTTGGGGCATCTTTTGGGCAGCTGATCGAGAAGCCCGACCATCGACAGCTCGATTAAACTCCGGACCCAATGCCCGAGTGGCCAAATCGAAGCGGATCGAAGGGCGTACGTAATCGATTTGCTGCGAGACCTGAGGCCGTTTATTCGGGTTACTTGTCGTGAACATTGGAACGTCTTCAAGTGTGGAAAGCAGCAGCCTTCTAGAAAAGAGACGTCCATCGCACGCTGGAAATCACGTACCATGCGTAAACGATATGACGCACATATGTGTGGATATCGATATGCGAGAAAAGTGTGGCCATAACTCACCACCGGGCGAGCGGATCAATTCGAACCGGTCCTCGTTTTTGGACTGACTTGGGCTGGTGTGGGAGAGCTTGGTTTGCCTAAGTCACCGTGTTGGTTTTAGTTAGAGGACTTTCCGTTCTCCATTATTCCGCCTCCTTGTAGTCCATCGTCGCGGACTCGTTAACTTTGTATTTCCTAACACTGAACACATAAGTGTTAGTGCACGAATGTCGGGTGTAAGGTTTTAGCTGGGAGGGAGAGGGGAAGAAGATGCTCATTAAAATCGAACCGAATTTCAAAGTGTTATGTATTTTTTCGCTTTTCGGTGGTGCTGTTAATTTTTCTCTCGCTTTCGGGTATTATGCAAATAGGACAAGTTTCGTCGAAAACCACTCGAGCCAGCTTCCACGAGCACGGGAATGATTCAGTACAGCCCGTTATCGGATGTTACCTTCGGTATGTGTTTGTATGGCTTAGTTGTTATAATATCGATTTGATTTATGCTCAAAATTAAAAGGTGAAGTTTCGAAATTATTTGAAATTCAACTAATTTGAGAATATCTGGATATTATTACATTTATTATAATATTTATTAATCAACTACTTGGAATTGTTTGGCCAGAAAAATAATTTCTCCTTGTTGCATGGTCGGTTGGGATTTTCAAGAGTTTAGATCAAATACGGAACTGATCTTATAGTACAATCTAGTTTTGTTAAAATAATTTCCAATTTTGTTTTCAAAGTGTGCACAAAATGCTGGTTTTTGCTTATAACTTATAACTATGAATAATAGATGCAGGAATTTTGCACGATTCCAAAGCAGTGGCTTCGAAAAATCATCTCATTTGCATTTCTTAAGAAACATTAACCCAAAACATACTCAAACCAGTTTACGTGCTACCCGGTGGAAGAGGAGTTTTTGTTTCAGCTATCCACTCATAATGTGATTTCAATTCGAAATATTCAAATCAGCCACTCATATATCACTTACAGGTTCACAAAAGGTGAACGAAGCGGATGACCACCGTAAGGTGTTGTAGAGAAATTTAGTTTGACAATATGTGTGACTTTACGTATGTTCGGCGACAAACGCAAGGAATGTGTGAAACAATAAAATAGCGTGATAGGTATAAACAAACGCAGCTAACCTAAAATGTACGTTTTTGGGATCGAAAAGTTTCATTTACTATTTTGAAAGTCAGTACGAACCGTAAACCGTGATTGAATGATAAAAGGTACTTATTGCGTCATTGATTGCTCGTTAATTCGATTTTAATAACCTTTGCCATTGACGCAGTTGTTTCCTTATTCCGTTTCGGGCTTCAATATTCAAAAATACCAGAGGTATGGACCTATATCAACACTTTGATAAGCTTTTTTGTTCGATTCGTTCGTTTGACATAAACACATCCCTTCGTTGACCTGCTCACCTAAGCTCCAGCGAACATTTGGAATGTGTTTCCGTTCCAAACAGACGTCATGTTGCGTCGCCATTGCCATTTACAAACGAATTACTTCCACCAATGCGTGGATGGGCTTATGAAAAAATATTATTTACCATCTGCACTCTAACACTCTGCCGTGCGGACCACCCTTTTTCGCTTGTTCGCTTCCAATTGGCTGTCCGATGGATCGGGTTTTCTGCTTCGCCGTTAAATGTTTGTCCATCGTGCACGCTTTTTGTGGAGGGTTTTGAAGTATTCAAATTGTTATTACCTCCTCCGGAGTGGACTGTACCAGCAAAGAGAAGGAGAGATGGAAAAAAGAAGCTACGTTTCAAAACCCTTCTGCCTAGGGTGAAGTAAAATGGAGCAACAAGACAGCGTACGTATTGCAAACAATAAAACATACACAAACCACATACACCAACGAAGAAACAAACGGAGGGGAAGCACATTTGGGGGGCACAAATAATTTGTATGTTGTTGCTTCCGTAGAAACAAACAAAAAAAACCCTTCTTGCATGGAAAGGTGGCCACTTGAGCTTGAATCCAATAAACGAACTCCACTTGTTTTGTCCGCCACACGCCGTCATTGAGTATGAAGATACGAAAAAAAAACCGCCTCAGGTGCTCCTAGATGAGGTGCCGATGGCGCTCGGCGCGCATATGCTTCGAAACGGGGAGGGTTTTACAAATAGAAAGACATCAATGCCGCGCACGAGTGGGGCGTAAAAGAGACGAACCCTACTCCTGCTGGCGGTACATTTAATTGCATTGCGAGCTTGGCCAACGAAGGCGGGCTTTACTGACGCAATTGTCATTAGATGTTGGCGTTTTTTTGTTGCTTTGGTGGTAGTTTCTCCTTTCTTGTACATTAACTGCCACTCCCCACGCGGGCAATAGAAGACAGTCCAACGGGGAGGGAAGAAGAAAAAAAAAAACAGTAATGGAAGGACGCGCAACAAGGCGAACCGAAAATTCATCTGTGCATTCACAAACTAGCAGTTTAGTCGGTATCGCTTGCGTGTCCAGTTTTTATGTTTTTTTTTCTTTATTTTTCGGAGGAAAATAAATGTCGTGTATCTCGGATGGGCTGATGCGAGCGATGCATAAGTATGGTACAGCATTAGGCAACCAAGGACGGGGAGCAATCATGCGTTTCGTAATCAGCCATCTCTCTTCGTTGACGATGACTTTAAACTACCCAACCACCCCTGTAGATATTCAGTCTAATGTGGGCCGCTTGAATGATTGGCGATGTGTTTTTGGATTATAACAAGATGATCTGATCGTATATTTAAACCATTCGCAACGAAAGGAAACCGATAACGCATCGTTAGATGTTATGTTTTTTCCATTCAAACATCATGTTTAGGGGGTTAAACAAATTTAGACAAAGGCATTTTCGTAATCCGCCACGAAATGGATGCTAACATAGAAGATATTGTAACAATTATGGTTTTTAAATTTGCGAAATTTATTATTTTTCTTCTCATTGCAAATATAACATGCAGCTAATAACGTTTATATAAATTTTAATTATTCCCCTATTTACCTTTTATTATACTGTGGTAAAAAAACATGACATTTATTCCTGTCTTTACTGCAAACAAGTGTTTGAAGATGTGGATAACTATCACCCTTTCACAACTCGTGCTGGCGAGTGTTTGCTTCCCGTGTTGCTTTTCACCCATTAATTCCCATCCCTAAACGTGTCGATCCGGACAAATATGAGCGCTAAAGGGCGGCATGATCTGAAACATCCAGTGCCCAGTAAAGTCTCAGACAAGGTTTCGGGAGATTTAATCGAACCGCCACCGAAACTGAAGCTTTCAATAAGCGTGAAAGTTCGCACAGCATCACAGCAACAGCGTTGGTCTGACGTCCCCCAGGAAATGTCGGCAGCAAAGGCCGTTAAAAGGGCGCACACTTCAGCGGAACCGTCCGTTTCGGGCCTTTACTCGGGATGAAACGGCCTCAGACACGTGTTTGACAATCGACCACCTCGACGACCGCTGCTGTGAATGTTCACGAGGTGACTCAGCACGATCCATAGAACATACCGGTCGATAGTGGAAAAATGAAGTGCTTTACGGATTGATATTAAAGGAATTTTTGATTGACACCATTGAATTAATTTAAGCTTTTTAAAAAGTCACATACTTAGAAAATGATAACTACTAAATATTTCAGTTCCAATTTTACATAAAATTGTGGATGGGAAATTAAATTTAAACCATTTTAGTAAGCTTCTTAAAATTCTAAAACACAATTTTTAGTCTGCAGAAAAAAAAGTAAAACCAATTTATCGATTTTCATTGTAAAGCATTTGCAAAGCAAATTTACGCTCAACAGGATTATGTTTAGTCTCTCGTTAGACGCCCGTCCAATGTCAGATTTCTACGAAATTCAAACCCAAAAATCAAACTCATCCGATTCGCTCGGCGTGAACGGGTTTAAATTGAAAGTTACCTTCAAGCGACCGCAGCACGCATAGTTGCGAGAGGCGTAGATTTTAGTTGGCCCGCTAATTGAAACAAACATGGACGCTGGCCAGTAAACCACTACACACCACGCTGGTGCGCGCGGTTGCGCGATGCAATGTGATGCAATCCGCTTTGGTGGCCTCGCTGCGCCGATTGATTATGTGACAGGAAGGGCAGTTGGCTTGAAGGCGCCTTTGCATTCCATTTTCGGCATCCTCGGTGAAGCGTAAAGAGGGTTCCCCTTCTTCTGGAAAGCTCATGCACCCCTCGGAAGCCATTCCATTCATTGCGGCAGTCATTCAAATTGCGGCCCAAGACGTGAAAATTCCAATCGTCGCACCTTTTCCGACGAGTACCGCCCGAATTCGGGGCCACACAAATGGGGGTAATTGGGGTAAAAATAGTTATAATTCAATTTGATTCAAGGTGTGAATAAACGCCTCACAACGGGGTGGAAGAAAAACAACATTTATACCACATAAATGAGCCACTACGATCGCGCACCACCGGCAATACTTATTTCCAACCTAAATCGTGATGGTGGGGCATTACAAGTTTGCTTAAATTGCGTATTTTCCATCCTTTAATTCAAATTGTAAGGTGGGTTGGTGGGTTGTTTTTTGTGTTTGATTCGGTCCACGTGCCACACTTCATCGATCGAGCGGAGATCGATTTGATTTGATTTTAACTCTTTTTTTTGCACTCGTTGGAAGTGGAAAATACATAAAACGCCGGTCATTACGTTGCGTCCGGCGGTAGCGACCGCGTAATGGCGTAATGATGACGCTGTGGTGGCGTTATTTTCGGTAAATTATCATTTGCCCATGCCGCAAATTGGCGGGTTTCGTGTTAATGAAGCGTATAAAGCGGCGGATTTCTATTTGTTTGCCGGTAATTGGAGGCGGATTTTTGTTTACCTTCTTGTAGCAATCGATAGGAGAAGATTCGATGATTGTGATGTTTGGCGGCGGAACCGTTTGGTAATTTTTCATTTTGGGTAACAAGCATGGAAGTTTTCCTACGTGATAAACAAATATGATTATAATTGATGCAGGAAAAGTCGGTATTTCGATTTCATTTTGATATTGTGAAAGCTGGTATTTTTGGGTGCGCTCGAACAGTTAATTTGCTCCAGTTTAGTAAGCCATCTGCCTGGTCTCATTTACCTATTGTGAGACATTCATCGCTTTAATTGAGAGTAGGACTATAACTGCGTTTGGAATTGATCGTACAACCGTGAAAGCCTAAATGTGGCGTAATTTTTAGTCCTCCAGCATACCCATTTAGGCGAGTATTTTAAGCAAAGAATCAAGGGCTTCAGTTTTGAAAATGATTCAATGATCAGTACTTAGGACATTCGTGTTTATTATATAAGGGGTTCAATAAATATAATAAATTACATGATAAACCACTCAAAAATAAATGTGGTTGCTTCAATGTTGAATAGGAATTGGTTTTTTTTTTTTTGAAACACTAGAAAGCATGGCAGTTTTTATTGCTAAAGGTTTCTCTAACGAGGTAATTTTTTCTGTTTTCCCATGGCCTCAAGATCTCCCCACGAATAGATAACTTTAAAGGCAACTTACCATCAAACAAGCAAATGGGGTTGAGAAAAAAATACTACACACACTCGTACTCACCGCAATCCTCGCTCTATCTACGAGCCGCACATCCACACGAGTACGGGACATGGAACTGATGTCAAAAATAAATAAAATTTGTAGCCCCGAATTAACATATTTTAACAATTTCCAAGTCTTTACTCGGTGTCCCCTCGGCCGGTTTTCGCTTCATCGCTCCGCTTCTCCGCGCCCGTGATTAATCCACCGATCGCCCACCGCCGGTGGGAAATGTTGTGCACACCCGAGCCGGAACCTCGGCCCGCGGAGGTTCATCGTTTGACCGTATCGAAAATCTCCATACCTTCGCCACTACCACCATTGCCAGGGATGTGGCGTAGTGTAGGATTTGGTCATTTTCGGGTTACCGTTCGTTATTTGGAACTTCCCCAGCAAGCATCCAGCTTCCCGCGGTTCGTCGCCGCTAGTAAGGCCATTGTGGACCACTTTCATGCCTGACCATCTTCTCTTACCTCCGCTCCGCTTTAAACAGCTCGCATCGAGGATTGATTATGGCAACTTTGTATCGCGCAGGGGATTTATCTTTTATGCTTACTTCTTACCCAATGCCTTTGGTTCGAAGAAGCAAATAAACTTACGTGACACGTTTCGGCACAATGTAGACAATGTGTATAGATCTAGAGCAGTTTTTCATCCTCAAACAACCGCAAATTATGAATATCTATTGTGTGCGATCTTTTTCAAAACTCTTGATATTGAAACATTTTAAACAAATTTTAATAAGCTTTTTCACACATTATTTCCGTGTAAGATAAGCTTAACAAATGTAAATACAACTCATGTAATTCTTGAATTTATATCGGTGTTATTAAATATCATAATTTTCCGAAGTTTTTATTGAATATGGGACGTTGTAATCTTTGGTGATCAAAAACCGAGATTCTGATACAATCTGAGAAGGGAAACAAAATTATCGAACGAAAAAATCCTAGCCTAATAAGAGTCGTCTTCTCTACTCCTACTGCCTCCTTCCTGCTGCCATGTATCACGCAAAGTGCTCTAACCATCCCACTCCGACTCTGATTGGTCCGGTTGTTTTAAGGAAACCGATAATCTCGATCTGTGTCTCCGCGTAAAAAGCGTGTGATTATTTCTGGTATGTTTTTTCCCCCAACGAGGACAGTTTGTACGTAACGCTTCTCATTTATACATCGGCGGCACTTTATTTTTTGTTGTTCGATCGAGGGGAACTTTTTTTTCTATTTAGTAGAAAAATGTTTTCTCTCTCTCTTTCTTTCTATTGGAAATCATCTTCCCGTGCAAGTGGTTCCAGTGTCATCTAAACTATTGTCGAACTGCGATCGGCGAGCCAACCGGTGATCATTTGAATAATTTAAATATTTTCGTTTTTGTCTGTTTTTCCGTTCGTCGCCCAATCCTCCCCAACGTCGAACGGTATTTCTTCCCGAGTTTTTGGGCTATTTCCTTTTTCGAGGAGCATCCACCCGGGGCCGGGAGAAAAATATCTATCGAATTAGTTGCTTCCCCGTTTTGGCGGCGCGGAAAGGTGCTCATTGGCCTGTTTCATTAGATTCCGACCAGTTTACAAGAGGAAAGGGGAAAAAACGTAAAGAAACAAAAATATAATAACACAAACAGCTCCTCCTTGCGCTCCACGATCCTTGATCGTCCAACGCTTTCGCCCCGTTTGTTGCCACAACGTTTGTCGCTTGCCATCGACGACTTGCTTGCCTATGCTGCGCAACGTATGCGTACATTATTGGTCATTACCGGGGCTGTTATCGAGCTTATCTTGCATCTGGAAAGCATCCCCACCCTTCCTCCGGGCAACTCGGATGAACGCGGGAGGGATGCTGGGCGGCCGAATATTGCTGTCCCATGGATGTAATTTCAAGCGGATTAATTTATGACGACGGTGCCGGTAATTAATAGTTTAGCCTCCGCTTCCCCCGCCGATCGACCGAATGGGTGCGCGAACGGAAGGGTCAGGTTCGTGGAACGGGATTTGAATGTTTTTCTTTTCGTCTTCGGCGCAGGGCACGCAAGATGTTGTCGTTGTTTGGGCGAGCTTTACTCATCCCGAGTGGCATTCTTCTTTTGTTGGTGGCTCGTTTTGGGTGATTCGTTCCACTATTTTCCAAAACAGTCGATTCGACCCCGACTCCGTCGTGTGCGTTTCCCACGAGCGTGCAGAGGTAGTACGAATTTCGAGGCGAACAATAAGATAGATAAAACGAAGACGATCCGGCGACATATGGTGGAGGAAATTTTTCCGATGTAAATAATATCCAGCGCACACCGGGGTGGAAAAAAGAAATTGGTCGGTTCATGTTTGGTCGCCTCGGTTTGAACCGCGGCCAGTAAGTCCAACGATAAAGTGGACAAGAAAATGAAGCGGGAGAGAGAGGTGGAAGCTAGTTGAAAAAGCCCCGAAATAGCGGTCCTCATGGAGCCCTGCGGAAGTGGAGTATCGCCAATTTAATCACAAATAGTGTGTTTTTGTTTTTCGGGGTTGTCTTCCTTTCCTCCTCGTGACTAAAGCTCATGTGCATGTGAAATTTGCCTTCGCAAACATCATGCAGGAAATGGTAAATGATGCTCAAAATGGAAAAAAGAAACTCACACTTCCGCACAACGGTTTGATTTGTGTTAGTTGGACAACAGTGTAATGGGTGATGGTTCAAAGAAGATAAGAGAAAAAAGATAAGAGAAAATGTCGAACCAGATCGTATAATGGTCATATAATGGTCGAAAAAGATTGTGATGGTTGTACGTTTGTTGGAGTGTTTTATGGGTGAAATGATATTCGATGCTTAAAATCCATTAAATTAAAAAAGTCTTTATTTCCTGTGCCCCTCTTTTATTTAGCGATAATGTGTAGAAGCTTTGCTTGGTTTTCAGTCCTGTTCCTGCGAAAGATCAGTAGGAAACAGAGAGGAGAAAAATATGACAAGTAAATTATACTCACCACAAAGATGTTGGTCCGTACTTAACTGCCAGTGGAAGCCCGAAACAGCGTGGATCGAATTGGCTTCACACGATTCATTGCCAGCCGCAAGGATTTGCCAGAACGGCTAACGTGTATGACTAAGAGGTTGAAGATTTGAAACAATTTGACCGAAAGCAAAGAGCAAACCGATGAAGTGTCAGAATTGCGAAAGCTTGGAAGGAGGTATCGGGGCAATTGCACTACTTCAAGAAACCTGTGCAGAGATTCGGAGAACGAGGGTGAGCAGGTTTAATTTCCATCTTCCGAGTTCGATACCTTGGCTCGGCGCGGAATGGATTAAACACTCCTCAACCGCCACCACGAGGACGATGAAATGAACTTTTGAAAGTCATGAAGGGTTCGCGCCGAGTTCGAAACGGGTGGCGGTTGCGGAGGAGGCACTCACTCTGGACACGGGAAAGCTTTCAAAATCCTGCCCCGGTTCTGGCGGCATGTTTCTACCATTGCACACACTGCCGAGCACCGGATCATTTGAACATATCGAAAACGGGGTAGTTGTTTTAGTTTTCGGGTTGTTCTTGTTTCTTCAGATCGGTTCCATCAGATGATGGACATCGTAACGTATTACTTGAAAGAGGTAAAGAGAGGAAGCAGGCAAGATCTGACGCAAAACCTCGTGGAACCGATGAATCAGTCGGAGAATTTGAAAAAAAAACAATCACAACCCGTCATGAGGCGGCATCTCGGGCTGCAAAAGAGCTAAGCAAAGTGTACGTGCGTAAATCTAAGACAGGTCAATCTTGGGAAGTTGGTGGTGAGGGCAGTGCTTTTTAAATGGAACACATACTAATTGTGGCCGGTTTTGCTTGATCGAAGACGAACCTGCCCGGCATGAACAGGTTTTATTTATGATTTCTCATCAGAAGGAACTAGCAACGTTGGACCAGATAGGTGTCATATAAGCTTGCTTGAACTCGATAAAGCTGTGTGTTATTTGACTTCTTTATACATTAAATGTTGTATAATTGTTTTCCGATATAATCATCTTTACTCATTTCTGCGTATCAAGGCATTTGGAAAGCAAATATACTACGCAAGGGACTCTATTTGACGTGATGCAACTGGACTGTGCTTCAAAACTCGAGGTTCAAATAATATAGTTCTAAAAATAAAATCCGCTAGAATTCGCAAGAGGGATAGTTTTCACAATACACTTCATTTACTTGCTAGTACAAACCATGATGTGGTTTTATGAATGATATAGCTTGTGTTAATAAACGCTAATAGTGCTAAACAGTATTTTCTACTAGTAAACATAAGATCTCCTGAACGAAGGGTCACAGTACCTATCGATGCTGTCAGAAAGCTGTCTGCCTAAGATGACGAGCCCCTGCATTGCATCTGGAGAGGCACGTGTTGCAAACATCAGTCAGAAGACGTTCATCCTTTTTGAGCCCCGTTCCGTTACTGCGCTACGCTTTGGTGAGTAGCAAGTCCGCGTGATTGACAACGGACAAAGATTTCAATTATAAATAAATTAGCCTCGTGTAGCGTAGCGAGCCGGTGAGACTATTAGCTTCTCCATACACCATTATTAAAACCGCCAGAAACATAGCCAAGAGAATAATGGTTAAAGCTGAAGCTGGAGCTCGACAAGTCGGCGCGACATCCAAACACGTGTGGCAACGGTTTGACCGTACATTCGAAAATTCAACCCCGTAAAACGATGACCCATGGCGTCTAAGTTCTTAAGCAAAGTTGGTATTAGATTCCTCCTCAAAAAGCATGGTCGAAAAGATGGCCGCATCAAAACTAGAAATCCAAGTAAAAGTCCAAGTTCAGTGGCCGAGGAATAGGAAAAGTACCGAGCCGAGCAGATTCACCTAGTCGGCGGACCCGAAAAGCGGAAGACCTCTCTGGAAGAAACGCTGTGCGAGGCAGGAATGAAACAATCTCCACCATAAAAATTGATCACACTGGTCAAACGTGTCATAAAGTAATAAAAATTACACAGCCCAACTAACAGCCTTTTCGGCGGATCTTCGAGCCTGTTTTCGATCGTCTGCTTCGTCGGTTGTCATGACTACAGCCATCGTGGTTGCTGCCCGTTCGTCGCCTTAGGGCGCAGGGGTTTTATGTTATCTCCTACTAGCCGATGCTTCACGATTTGAATCATTTTTTTACCGTTTGTATTATCCAATAAATTCCTAAATTATTTTTGCTTTATAATAAGAGATACTTATTTCGATTTCCTAGAAACATTTCCGTATTTATTTTGTGCAAAAAGTAACAAGCCTTTGCAAGTGTAAGGACTAATATAAAATCAATTTAATAAAGTTTGGAATGTCGCTAACTATCGGGGGTTACATTTTAGAAGGGGTTGGTTTTAGAAAACAGGGGTTACATTTTGCTTACGTTTCAACAGTTCTCATCTTCCAGCTCGTATTGTTCCCGCAATGAATTATTTATGAGCATTAGTTCGAGATGACATTAAATGTAGGGTGTTTTATGGACATTGCAGCGTCCTGGTGGTCGCGTTATCGAGCACCATTGGAATGTTTTAAATGCCACTTCTTTAATCGCAGGCCGCTTTTTAACTGGTTGTAAACAAAACAAAATGTCTACCGGCACATGCCACAGCAACATGGGTGGAAAGGAAGGATTTATGATTTATCTTCGCAATGCCGCTGGGAGTGCGTATGCTTTTTACTCTTTATCATTTCCACGCAGCTTTCTCCGAGACACGCTAGGGTTAAAATATTTGTGCGTTTAGAACTAACTATCGGCGCATAATATCCGATGCTCATTTTCAACAAATAAAAAAAAAACTAAGTGGCTTTAAGGGGGGCGCAAGGAAGGTGTCATAAATAAAGCCCACCGAAAGCCCACTCCACCCTGTTCATCGCATGCTTTTAATCGCACCCGTGTCCGTGTCTCCTTGGGCGTTTTCTCGCTTGGATGGGCACCACAATTTGTGGGCTCGTACGAAATGAAGGCCCTGGAAAACCGGGGGCGCGGGGGGATAGTTTATGGAGTCTGAAACAAGTGAGAACTAAAATCTATGAGTAAACGTTCGCCACAGCAAGTTCAGTTCGCATCACTTTTGGAGCCCCTAACTTGGTCATGGATCGTGTTTTACCCGAAGCGCTGGGGATGGATTGAAAAAGAGGGCGTGAGTGGGTGAAGTAAGTGCTGCCTTCTTCTACTAGAGATTCTCCTTCGTACACATCTTTCTATCTCTACCTCCTTCTATTAGTGTCCCGCGCTAGGATAGAATAAGTAGAGAAAACATAAAAAGACGAAAATCAAACGTTCAAGTTTAAAAATCAAAAGCAATAAATATTTATCACCACCGCCACCACCACTTTTTCCTCTAGCCACCCTTTCCACTCGCGCTCGTAGTGGGCTTTCATGGAGCCCAAATTAAAATCTGGAAAGAAAAAACGCTACCCCTTGCCCGGGTCGGCTTTTAAGTGTTGTGACCGTTCCGTTTTCCTTCGGCCCACTTCACTGCTCCTTCATTACGATTATTTCGATGCTTACGGGTCAAATAGGTCTTTTTGAGCGCAAGGGGGTTGATTACACAGGGATGAAAAGTTTTATTACATACATTTTTCCAAACTATTAAACATCGGATTAGCTTACATGGTACCGGCATTGCCACCCATTCGAGGCGACTAGTCGATTTGTTCACTTTGAGTGATAGAGTTAGCATGGATTGAGTACTTTGAATGATAGAGTAAGCATATGGAAAAGTGATCAGATTTTGATTATCCCAGCGCACAATATCACAAACTAGAGAAGCATAACCAAATTCATTTATTCCTTGTACACGGTGTGGCCTGGCGTTGCACTTAATTTTTTTTACTTACGCTTAATTTTAGAGATGGTTTATTCCTTAACTCGGTATAAGTTTATGATGAAATCATGTTTATTTTACCAGCCCAGTTCATTTTAGAGGAAAATTTTACCAAGCAATAGCTTTTCAACAGTGTAAACCTTAGGTTCTTCTGACTTTTTAATTTCAATGAATTACGAATAGCTTCATTGATTAGATAATTATGTTGAATTCTTATCAAAAGTTTCAATTATTGTTCGCCTTGCAACATAATTTTATAAACAATAGGAGCATACTTACTTTATTTTAGCATTTTTATCAATCCTTATAAATCACATAATGAATTCAAATGATAAATTTTTCAATGAAATGTTAATTATGTTTTAAGAACTCATCAAATATGATATATACTCATCAATAAAAAGAATTACTGATGTAATTATTACTAAAATATTTAATAACGCACGAAATTTGAATAATATAATTTTCAAACAGTTTTTACTAAAATTGATCATCCATGCTTTGCTTAGAAGCAATTAACAGCTATTTCGTGGTCCTGGGCGGTCGTTGACATGGATTTGCATCTCTCAACCCGGAAAACTGGAATCTTCTCCAGACAAACACACTTTTTCAGTGTTATGTACCTGGGTGGACCATCTGTTGAAAGTTCCCCGGTTCTTTCGGTTCGCGTCTTTAATGTGACCCATAGTAAATCACTAATGATTTACTGGCCTTAATTTACGCCCGATCGGTTTCGAACGAATGGAACATCCCACGGAGGACGGTGGCGAGGGAAATAGGCGAAGAAAAGTGTCCCAAATCATGACACGACGCTGTTGCATCGACCGTGGTTGAATGAAACATTTACATAAGATAGCAAAGCAGCTTCTTCATGATCGTGTGATCTCGCTCTGGCCCAGTGTTCTAGACTAGCACACCTACGATTTCACCTTTCTCCCAGATTCGCTTCTTTCCATTGGACGTGCAAGTGATATATGAAAAACAAATGAAGAAAAACCCCCGAACTAGTGGATGAAACAGGCGGTGAGGAGTGTATCTTTAATGTCCTCTTATTGGTCCCCCGGGAGAAGTGGTCTGTGGAGGGGATGGAACGAATGGCGATAGATGAAATGTCTCTCGGTGAACGTTTTATTTTTCCTTCTTTTTTATCAACACGCCATTAATAAACCGACGACCAATGTTCAGTGTCGTCGCTTGGTGTTATCCTGAAGGGAAACGGAGGAAAAACGAACCACGCGAAGTTCGATCGACGATAAAAGCGTGTAGAGGCCTTTCTTTTAATTTTGATCATCTTCAGTAGTATTTGGTTTTAGTTTCAAGTTTGTAGGGAAAAAACTTGACTACCCTTCTGTTTTGCTTTGCATATTTTTAGATTTTTGATAATACTGAAACACGAAACGTAAGTGTTATTAATTAAACAGAAAATGATATGTTAAAAAAGATATTAAACTATCGGTGTGAATCAAATACTTTGCGAGCATATCTAATGCTCTTTATACTATTACAAGAATAAAATCATATAAGCAGGTGAATATATAATGTAGGGCTAGTCGAGAGAAGAATTTTCCCATTCCCAAGCCATTGCTGCTCGAGAAAAAATTTCACCTGAGAGAAAAACAAAAAGTCGGAATGTGGTAAAACTATCACCAGCCTACGGACGAAAACATACACAAGTACGTGGACGAAGTTCACCTACCGTGGATGATATATACAGCAGGTTCGGGAAAGATAAAATCGAAAAGGTCAACATATTCCGATCGATCGGTCAGTAATGGAGCCCATTGCCAGCATAAATTCATGATCATGCTGGTGCCACTCACTCTATATACCACTCCGCCCAACCTCTTGTGTCTCATTTCTTTTTATCCTTTGTACTTTCGTCTCTTCCTTACGTCCCTCTCCTCCCGATGGTCTCAACCGTAATGGTAGCTCGCAAGACCGGGCGTAAAAACAGATCCGCGATAAGCGCGTTTCTTTGAGCTCCACTTTTGTGCGGATGCCAAACGGTTGCTGCTGCCGGTTAGTTCGTTTGACTAGCTTTAGTTATCTTGTCCGTTTGGTTGTGATTGCGAACGCCGGGGAGAAAGCGGAATGCAAATATGATTCGGAGCACGGTGTTGAAAAAAAAAACATATTCTAACCGCAGCGTTCCAAATTCTCGGCTTAATGAAAGAATATTTGTGTTTTACACTTAAATAAAAATTTTTGATTAAAATAAAATAGCTGAAGTTTGGTTGAAAACATTTTATAAGAACGAAAAAAATACATTCCTTCGAATGTTTCCATAATCAGACAATATAAAGAAGAAACTTGAAATTTATCGGTGCTAAAACATTCATCTTGGCAAGCGATCATTCGAACCCTCTAGCACTCTTGCATGCAGGCATCTCCATTTACTTCATCAAACAATTTAGAAACGTTAAATCTACACACATCGCGATGACTTCCTGCCAGCAAGCCTGCCTGCCTGCCTACCCCGTACCGAGGTACCGAATATTATACTCCTTCCTTTCTTTCCATTTGCGTATTGCCCCTTTGGTTGTGACCGGTAGAAAATATCACCGAAAATCACCCCAATCCTTCGCCACGACATGGAAGAAGAAGCTGTATTCGACTTTCGACTATTTCGGCATCTCGATAGCGAAACACTAGACCCCGGGGTTGAGCCGAAGGTGGTAAAGTTTATTGCAGGTACACCATCTCCAACCAGTTGACCAGAGTTGGGGGTTGCTTTTTTCTTTCTTCTCTCGTTGGACCGGTGGATTGTGGTTGAGCTTTTTTGTCTCCTCTGCCGAAGTCGTGGTTTGTATGTCCTACGTAATGCCGTATAGGAGTTTAGTTGAAAGGGGGAGGTTCGCGGAAGTGATACACGCGCAGAGGGAACAGCTTGGGACCACCGAAAATGGGAGAAGCCACCACACGGAATAGATAAATTTATTCGATTTATTTATTAGACTTATCTTCTTCGATTTTCTCTTTACGCCGGTGCCGTCCGACCGTCGCGGTTCGTCGCTTAGCCGGTCGCCGGAATCCTTTCGGGCATTAGGCATAATGTGGCCGGACGAGGCGCACTGGACAGTGTAAATGAACCGTGGGGAGAGAGAGAGAGAGACAAATGGGGTGGAGGACGGGGAGGAAAAAATCAAAATAAATTCGTGCATGTCGTTGCCGGATGCTGGGGGATAAGTTGTTTGCGTTTGTGTTTTATTTCTGGTTGTATAAAATTACCGACGCGGAGCCCATCGAAAGTAGGGGAAAAAGGCGACATCCGAAGCTGTATCGCTCTTTCGCTTCGTTGTCCGCTGTCCCTCTCCATCCTTCTAACAACAATTCAACCACGATGGCCCCCGTCCCCACGTCGAAAAACACTGTCATTAAAGGCAATGGACTGTGGTCAACGATTCCTGCGGGTTTTGCCTATCGAACCGAGGGGTATTGGGTATTTTAATGAGTATGGCATTTTAAATCCGAGCCGAGCAATCGCGGGTCACGCGGGTGATGGGCCAAATGAAGCGGGGATGATAGTGCTGCTGGGGCTGCCATCGAGGGAAGGATTTTCGTCTCTCCGAAGCCCCGAAGCATGCCCCGGCAGCAGCAGCAACAACAACGGCAGCACCGAAGCCATCAATATCTTTTCTCTTTTCTCCACCTCATTGATCACAGTGGCTTCTTAATTGGAATTCCAAAACTGCTTAAATTCAACACTTTTACCGGCGTACTAAGGACAGATTAGGGCTTCGAACCCAGAGGGGAGAGGACGATGGTGAAGCAGGGGTGGATTAAGGCGAACTATGCATAAACTTTGGAGTCGTAGTCTTTTTGGCACATTTTCGGCAACGACGGTAATTTGAACCGGTTTGGTTCGCTTTGGAGAAGATCCGCACGCTGGAGGATGTAATAAAAACAGAAGGAAAAAACTATCGTTATCTAAAATATCTTAGATGAGCGGCATATAAATTGTTCATTGCGACTTTTCGGGAGAAAACATATTTAATTTATAGTTTTTCGAAGCTTTTTTTATTTTGAAACATGGAGAAAAAAAACCCCGAGTACGGCAGTTCACAGATTCACAACCATTCACAAAATTTTTTACAAATGATTAATTGAAATTTAATGTGCATGAACTGTGGTGTTATGACCCCTTTCGCGCAAGTAACGCTTCCCAAACGCATCCGCTCCCTACAACACGTGCGCGCGCTCGATTGTGGCCCATTTTCTTCACCGCGTTTGGTAAATTAGTTGTTTACTTTTTTATTCGTTCTTCCCGTTCGTCACACACCACAATAACATGTTGTAGAAAAAACTAAACACCACTAGAAAGGCTAAGATGTTTCTGTTTTGTTCTGTCATTGTGTTGCATCTGATTTTGAAGTACTTTTTAAATACCATCGTCACGACTAGCATGTCTGCTCGAAGTACCAATCGAAGTTTCTGGTTTTCTCCGAGAAGTAATACGAATTTAATTGAGATGCCCAAAAAGCTATGGAACGCTGGATCGCCGGATCGTTTGATTTGGGGGTTTGACTTGTACTTTTTCTCAATCCGCGTGTCGACGCCGGATGATGCTCTGGGGAAAAAACTTGTTGCTACTCCTACATTCACTCACCCTGGTCCTAACACACAGTTAGAAATATGCTGTTCAATGTTTCGAACAACAAAAAATGGCTCGTTCCCGGGATCCACGGTTGATTGCTAGGAAGGTAAATGTCCAACGCCAAGTGTCCAACTACGCGGCACGAAAATAATACGTCCGAAGCATAGAAGAGAAGGAGAAGGAAGAGGAGGCAAGACAAAAATACAAAACCATTAGGCGAATCCACGTGAAGCGAGGTGCAGGAACAATTAATCATAAGAAATAAGTCCTCTCACTTGCGATCCCGGGCGGGTAAGGGGCCGCAATCAATCCGAGTGACCGGGGGGAGAAGAGGTATAAGTGTGTTATGATAGTTTGGTTAGTTAGTTGGCTCGAGGAAGACAACAAAGATTAAGAAAAAAACAATTTTACGAGAGTACCTTAAGCATGGAGACGCTCTCGCTCTTTCTCCGTCTAAATAGATTGTATATTTTTCGTTTAATGTGCCATTGAACTACTTAAAAGAAATGAATAATGATCCTTTAGTTGATTGCCCCACCAAGGATCACCTGCGCCGAGGATCGCTGGGAAAAGCAGGAGCCATCCGATCCGAGCCTAGCAAAGGAATGGATTAGAACTGTTGCTGTTTCGATGAAAACCGATCTTCCTCATTTTGGTGGAGAAACCAAACTGCGGATCGCGTTGACCCAACTGCGGATCGCGGCAGGGAAGCAAGGGTGCGAGAGCAGCAGTACAAAGAGGCAGCAAGTTGGAATATTGTTATTAATTGATCTGCCGTGAGGATGATTTGTTTGTCTCCCTCCCCCACAGCATGAGTCGATGTTGCTACCGACGATGATGACGATGATGATGATGGTGATGCTACGCCCGCCCCGGGTGGATGTGAAATATGATTGAGCATGGGAATGACGCCACCGATTGTTCGGCGTTTACTTTGCCGGTTACTCTTGACTGATGGAATAAGAGATTATTTGTTTCTGGTTGTTTGCCCTTCACGCAGTCTCATCTCTGTTTGCAGATAATGTTTTGAGCTGCCTTTTTCATGCTGATTGTACCAAACGAGTCGTTCTTTTGTGTGTGTTGAGAAGCATTTTTAATGCTTCAAACAACTGTGAAAGAGTGGCTTAGAAAAATCTCGACAATCGGCAACATTAACCATGAACTTTCTCATTTTGGATTTGTCTGCCCACAACCAAGAAAATATGCTCACGATTAGGTGATTACGACGCGTTCGATTGATGGTTTCAGCATAATGTTGTAAAATTTCACAGTTCGGTTTAATTTCACCGTCCATCGTCCTGCCGTTTCGAACGCTGCTGCTAATAAACCGAAGAGAACCCCTTCGAAGGAAAATAGTGTCTCGCAAATGGGCATCTCTTGTGCCATCGAAACAACGACGATTTTGCGAACAAAGGGAGCGGCTTATGGTACGACAGCTAATTGTCATCTTATTGTGTCGGTTCAATCGTCCGGCTCGTTGTCGCGCGGTGAAGAAAGTTCTTTCGGGTGAACATCGGAAGGTAGGAGAAAGGCTCGAAGAGTGCGTGGGGGAGACAAAACGCGCGCCACCGCCAACAACTCGTTATGAACCGTTAGCATCCGCTCAGCCGATCGGTAGTAAATGTTTATGGCACTTGTGAGTTTGGCTCGGTTTAAGTTCTAAGCGTGGTTTTTCTCGAGCATCCCGCTAGCGAAGCTTTGTCGGAGTGGCTGAAAAAGCATCAGCGTGCAGATTAGAGCGGAAAAAACGATGCGATTTTTCGTACGCCTTAGTAAGCCATTTCCAACAAACCGCCCGCCAAGAGTGACCGCATAAAACGAACCGTTTACCAGTTTTCAAACCCTTTACATAAGGTACGAGCTTAGTTAGTCCCCCCCCCCCCCCCTTACCACCTTTTACCCCACTGATTACAAAAAGCCATCGCCAACGACACACAAACGGCAATCGGTGAAATAAAGCTCAAATTAATGAGCGCTACGACTTCGGGTCCGGCGTGTTGGAGTTGGTTAATTTGGAAACTGATACAAAATAAAATAAATCCAAGAGGCTGCAGTTCTCCGTTCCCCGTTTCTCCTTCGGCAGGCTCCCCAAAAGCTGGTGGAATAACAATATGTGTGTGTGTTAAAACCGGCGCAGGAAGGTAATGTTTGTGGCTCGGAGAAGGACAGAAGGGTGGCTCGGAGAGCTCGGGGTGGAAAATCTAACCCGTACGCTCGGACCGGGATTCGAAGAAACAGATTTATTAGCATGCGATTTTCATGCAAATTTCGGAATTTTGTTGCTTTCGGTGCTGGTGTGGTTCCCGATGCTGTATGCCGAAACGGATTGTGGAACGCTTTCGTGTTAATGTGTGTTGTTTTGTGTCTCATCGAGGTGTTTTGCGATTTTTTGTTTATTTATTTCATTGGTGAGCTTACTTGCTATCGTCGTCACAAACGTGATGCTTTTTCAAATCGTTACAGGGCGTTTACGATGCCGCGAAATACTTGAATCGTAAAAATCGTTATTTTGTATGCCTCGATAGATTAACTGAGAGAACTCTAAGAGAGATAGTCGTCTAAATTTAGTACAATTTCTATAGTTATTACTGGTTTTGGTCAATACATGTCTTTCGAAGGAATAACTTATGAATGCCATTCACCTAAATATTTATTCTAATCTACTCAGTTACTTTTCAGTTCAATGCTCTCCTGAAGACCACTCACCAATCTCTGTTAGTCCTACTTACGCCAGGCGTACTTCGGTTCACTCCAGTTCCCTGCCAGCTAGTTTTGCTGACGCCCGTCGCCCAATCCCCCCCCCCCCCCCCCTCTGTCTACCAGCAGTTTCCTCCCGCCTTTTATCGAACCGTGCCGACTTATCTTGTCCATCAATCAAACGCTTACCAGCGCTCAGATTTTTCGTGCACTCGCGCAATCGCGCCCTCTGCTCCATCATCATCATCATCATGAGCCGGGCAAACGCGGTGTTTTCCATTCGCCCATTCGGGCCCGACCGAATATCTTCTTTTAGTTTTAAGTTCTCCACCACACCACCTCGAAGTGCACACTTCTCTTGCAAGCTCCCTTTCTGCCCTCAAGCACCCCTTTTCCACTCGGTTTGGCAGACTTCAATTCTGGACACTCACTCTGACGGGGCCCGAAATAAGATGAAATAAGAAACACTTCACTTCTGGAAGTAGCTGGCTCCCCGGTCCGACGAACGAAAATGACCCATGCTGCCCGAAGTAGAGCACACGGGACGAAATTCAATCCCATTTACCTTCCCAACGGCCTGGGTCGCACCCTTCCTTGCGCCATCCAGACACGAGTGCTCCCGAATTATCGTCCTCTAATGCTCACCGTTCTCCCGTCCGCTCGATCGATCGTTCGACTTCGAGTCCCATCGGAGTACCGTTTTGGCTTTGGCATTGCTTGCGATTCCGTCAGTAAGTGAAGCTGCGATGGATTAGCCTGGGCTACACATCTGGCCAGCATTGGTATGATTAATAAAAGTAAATTGATTTCCAAGCTCCGATAATGCAAATACATTCGAGGCACCGATTCGGAATCACTGAGAAGAGGGAATGAGATTGATACGAGGCCCTTTGCCTTTCACATCTTTTGGTTTGTACATCGTCGAACTTCATTGGAAAATTGATTTATTTGGTAGAACGAAGGATTGAAAATAATCTCAAAAAAGATATGACGAGTGCTAAAAGTGAAGACTTATTGTAATTCAAGACAGCAATCATGAATTTTCCTCACAGTTCAATATTTTTGGATCCATGTTTGACTTAGGTCGTACCAATCATATTGATGAGTATATCCGGTAAAACTTGAAATACCGGTGGAAAAGTTCTTCTTAATTGTGATCAATAACACACAATGAAACAAAAAATACATGTGAACGATAAAAAAGCATGTTATTGTCGTGGATAATTGTTAAATCAAAAACCGATCAACGTGTTGTCTGCTTCCTTATCCTGGACATGTAAGACTGTTGAGAGGTTGTTTTGTTACAATACCATAAATTGATTTTAAGAAAAGCAAAACATATAAACCACTCATGTCGACTGGACAGAAAATAGAAAAGCATGATCTGTTTTTGAATTATCCAAAATCTGTAACTTTCAACAAAGTTCAATAATATTTCAAAGCTTATAAATAATGTCATTACATTAACTTATAACTATATATAATTTTACTACAATTACAATTTCTTGATAGACAATTACAATTTCTTAAATATCCGATTGATTATCCTATGATCGTTTTTACAGTAATGGAAAAATTCTAAGCACAACTTAAAAACATTTTTGAAGCAATTTATCGCTTAGGGTTGTTCCATGACTGTATCAAAGGACGATTGTATTAGATAAATTGGTTTTAAACATTCTGAGAACTATAGGTACTATAACAATTGTGAAATTATTTAGAAAACTGCCAAACAGTGTACGTTTTTTTATGATAAAACATCAATTAAAAGACACTTTTACCAAATCGGAACGAAAACTTCAACAAGATTTCGGCCATAATTCTTCATTTGCAGCCTCATTGTGTCCTGTACCGGTGTTTGCCGGAAGGTGCGATCCTAAAAAGGGCTGTACAGAAACGGTGACCCCTCGAGACGGTCCCAGCAGGGGGCAACCGGTATGAGTGTGAAATGAACGTCTCGAAACTCCACTTGCCAAACTCTCCCACAGTACCACGCGTCCAAGTGTGGCGTCGAGTTGCGCGAAATTTCTCGCTCATCACAACAGCGCGCCCCAAAACAGCGCAGGTGAAGTAGGAGAAAAGGCAACTAGCAGGGCATGGGTGGAAAAAGCAGCCATCTCACCAACTCAGCACCTTTCCAATTTGGCTCGTTGGCGTCGTTGGATGATGCTCCCCTTGGCGTGTTCGTTGCGACGAGCTCGATGACAGAATGGCGACGGCGAGGTGGACCGAATAATCATAGGCCTAGCCGGGAGACGGGGATGGCACGGGAGCCGCGGCGGGTTCGACTACTGGAGTAGCGAACCGTCGTCCGTGAACCGTTTTCTTTATCAAACTTCTGCCATTTCATTTCTAATCATTGTAATTAGCGCACACAGCTTGACTTGCCCTTCGCGTCTAGCATCGAACGAGCCTCGTCCTCGCACAAAAGAGGGCTTTGCCCCAAATGCTGATCCAAATCTGTGCCCTGTCCGGCAGGTACTTAAGCCGGTCGGTGCGGGAGCTTTTAATGGACGGCCAGTTGGAGCGGGTGGAACCGACGGGCCCGGCCATTTGGGCAAAAGGTGTGAGTTGCTGCATCATGGCGGATCATCATCGTCGCCAGAGGAGCGTGTCCGAGAGGCGCCAACGTCTAACGGAGAGTCCCGCGAGTCCTCCGCCTGATGAACTTGACTCGATAGTAAGGTCACGGCGGTTCCGAGGCGCCTCTTTGTGCGTTCTGACGAAGTGCTGACGACATTCGTCCATTCCTGCTTAGCCACACTAGACAGGTTCGGGGCCTTGTCGCGGCTGCACTTGGAGATGTCATGGAGTTATGTTTCCCACCGTTTGCTCATTTACATCGCACAGATCGTTGACCGTGCACGTACGCATCTATCGTTACCTAATCTATCGAGCTACTCGTACAGTCGAATGAAATTTCCTGTCGTAAACCTGTCCGAGCGGCGAAGTCCGAGCCTCCCCGTGAAGACCCCACGGTAACGACAGTCGAGTACGTTCAACCCATTTCCACAGGACACTTGATCGATTGATTGCGTGAGTGCGCAATAAAATTAAACTCCCAAAGCAACGAACCACGTGAAAAGTAAACGCACCGTTGGGCATTGGGCTTTTATTGTACGCTTCCTATTTGCCTTCCATCCCAACAGTTGGGGTTGTCTTCGATGATCTCTAATTAAAGTGAAGTTTCAATTAAACTTCCCCGAAATCAATCGGTCCTGCTGCGAGACTGCTGACCGCGTCGTGTTTAGGAATGAAAAGAAAAAAAAACACACATACATACATACCATCTCAGGGAAAAGTGATTTTAATTTCAACTCTTAACCGAAGACAAACTAGTCAAGACAAACTCCATGCCACCGGGAGAGTGCGATTACGACAGCAAAGCAGCAGCAATGAACAGATACATTTGAACAGGTCCGCTTTTCTGATTCTTCATGCCTTCCGTTTGTCATCCGAGGAGAAAGCATGTTGGCTTCGTTCAATTTGTTTAGTTTTAAAATCCTCTCTGCTTGGCATCCAAACTCGAACATGTAATGACTTCTACAGTTGAAAGCAGTTGGCTCTTAATAAACACAAACAAATAGTGGAGAAAGGAAAATAAAAACCAAATCCATGTTACTACCGATGGAGCAAGGTTCGGCAAAAAGAAATCAAATTGGATCAAATGCATTTAAATCGCCGGAATCGAACGAAGAAGAGAAGAAATGTTGGTTATGATATTCTTAATTGATCGGTTAAGCAAAGCAACTGAATGTAAGTAGCGGTGTTTATCGGGATTTAATGCATTCAATTCGGGGGCCAATCAAAACAACTCCAATTCCATCCACTTTACAAGTACTTCAATGCCTCTTAACCGGATCAATAGCCAAAGTGGTTAAGTGGCGTCGATACATTCAGCCACGAACGATTTAAGTACTTATTTTATTTGCTTCAGCACAAACACTTCGAAGTCAAATAGATTTAATCAACTTGTGGGATGATCAATCATAAACGTTTGCCCTTCATAAGGTTAAGAAGATCTTGTGCTAAGAAAATCAAACCCACCGTGTGAAATGTGACCCAGAACGTCCGAATGGGTGGCAAAATTTCCCTTACTGTGTGTTGTATTCCCAGGCCCTCGAAAAGTGTGTCTCATTTTTGGGGCAAAACAATTCGTCACGCCACACAAACATTAGAGACCGGGGGATACCAAACATCGGTGGAGTACTGAGACAAACACACAGATATACACCAAGTACACGGGTCATGTCATGAGACGAGTTGCTTGTTTTTCCTCTCCATCGATAGGAAAACGCCCATCTCGCGGGTTTCCTCCCGCATACGCGTCGTCCGGCGTGTCAAGAAATGACTGATGACTGTTGCTGCGAAGCCTTCGGCAGACGATTATTCGATAGCGACGACGAAAGCGATTACGGACGGTACACGGGCTCTTCCAGGGCTCGGTCGAACTTTGTCGTTTGGACCTCACCGGACTCAGGGAACACAAGAGAAAGATCGTCGGGGGCACTTGCGAGTTCGTTGAAGCGCTTTTGGGGAGGTTGAATTTGATTGATTTTTTCGTCCGTTTCCCTAGCGGTCCTCGGGTTGCCTTGGAAATGGGCTCCATGCACACATTTGGAGAAGAAACTTTAAAGTCCGGGACGCTACATGTGATCGTAAAGTTGTACACAGCTTGTCCTCGATTGAACCGGACAAGTAATCGCAAGCGGATTAGATGGATCTATGAGACGAACGTCCCTCTGTTTGGGGATTGTAATGGAGCCTTCTTGAAGGTTGTCGAAATATACATTGCGTACATCCTATTATTTGCCGGGGTGAAATACACGTTTGCGAATTTACCTTTACATTGTCCGATGCAAAGAGTAATCTATCATTTCACGCCGATTTGGCGGCATTGTATAAATATCGGCTTGACCCTTGAAGACGGGGTTGGGTTCGCCATTTGCCCTCTGGTCGGCTCGCGGGAAGGGCAAGTGTTTCACATGATCGTGAAATTTGCACATCGCCTGGCAAGTAATAAGCTCTGTATGGTTCATCCTCGAGGGAGGCGTAAATCGCAACTACCTCTTTATAACTGCCTTTTCAGAGGCCGCTTTTTTCACGCTCTCCTCCCAACGTTCAACGCGTCCGATTAAGGTGTGGACAATTTATTACTTTTCCTTTTTAAAGTGTCCGTCACACATCCGTTAATTTTCCCTACCCCCTTCACCTGCCTTCTCCTCCTCTTTATCGCTGCCCAAATGTTCACCCACTGATAGGCGTCTGGTCACGAATGGTCACGGTGTGTTTTCGGTTTTCATCTTCGCCAGCGATGCTGGTGGTGTAATGTGTGTTTCCATCCTGGAAGACTCCGGCGGTGCGTCGCGGGTTTTTTTTCTATTTTGAAAAATGTGTAACAATCAAATACACACGACTCGGGCGGAACGAAATTAGTTCCCTTTTTTTCGAGCGCTCATACACTTCCAGCAGTTGTCGTTTCGTAACACAGTGTGGCCGAAAACTTGTTGCGATTCGAAAGCTACTGCTTCCTACCGAGCCTGGCCCGCCTTGTCGACCGTTGTTAGTTGGTGAATTTTTCAATTGAAAGTGAGCTTCCCTCGCCCGATGGCGCCACTTGCCTTGCTCAATACTCAAGTCTGGCGTTTACTTTTCCGCCGGCGTACGGTGAATACAGTGTGAATCAAAACTGAAGCATGCCTAATTTCCGAAGAAAAACTCTATTTATCCTACGCTCTGAGTGAAGACCGCGGGCAGCGATGATCGAGTTGGGTTTTTCTTTCATTTTCATAGCCGTTCGAATTTGTTTAGTCGGCTCCGTTAAGTTAGAGCTCCACGCCAATCGGAAAATGTAACCACTTGTTGGTTATGTAACTATGAATCATTTTATTAAAAAAGTACCTATTTTTCTACACTAAATTAGGCAGTAACTATCATTTTAATTTTATTAATTTCTGTGAAAATATGATTTGAATTAAGAAAAAGTTTTTGGATCTCTAAGCAGTTTTATATTTGCTATCAAATCAAATTCTATTGATTTTTTCCGTGCTGCTTTTTAATCGTGCTGCCCAAAAGTGCACATTATTCACGCTTTCACGTGCGCAAGCCGGTATTGCGATGCGCGTTCACTGTCGGTTGCGCATCGTACCGCGTGCCACCAGGCACGTTTTCGATGTTTGATCCGTGCACTGACCGACGATCTTCATTCCAAAATTTCAATTTCAATCTCAATGCAACTCATTTCGGCTAGTTCCTATTGAAGCTTTCTTTTGATAGTCGGAATAATGAGGTTGGTTTTTCTTTCCCTAACGCTCTCTCCGCAATTCCTGCACTATACTATTACTTGTCTAGCCCGCGAAGGTGTAGCACCGGTTTCGAGGGAATTAGTTTCACTTTCATGCCAACCATCTGCCTACCCGTGAAGGTTCGCCAAGAGTTGGGTTTTTGAAAAATAGAAAAAAAAATTGGCAACGCCGTAATACGTTCGTCTTTTGAAAAGAAAATTTATGAAAAGCTGCCAAAATACCATATCATTTCATAGCCACGCGACGCGGGAAATGCATAGTGTGATTAAAAAAAGTCAAAATCGGTTACTCACCTGCACCTTCAAGTGTCGGGTGTAAATGGAGCTAGTTAAAAAGCACTCCATCTATGATAGCCCCCAATTATTATGTTCCCTACGTACACGCCTGTTTCATGCACAACAACCGAAACAACCTTTGTTTGTCTAGGATGGGCCGGGAGGGGGGAGAAAATGGGAAACCTGCGGAGGTTTGGGTACTTTTTATTCCTCTCAAGCGGTCCGGGAGGCAAAACGGTTTTCTAAACAAATTGACAGCCATTTTTCTACCCTTCAAAGAGGAACAAGTGGCGATCACCATCATCATCATCATCATGAACGCGGTCCTCGTGGTCGTCATAGTTGTTGGTCATGATCGTCATAATCGCGCCCAGAAGTGGTGTGGTCTTCCAGTTGTGAAGGAGTCATAGCAGAGACCCTTCAGGGAACAATTGGCGGTAGCGCGCGCTTACCTCATTGACGAATTCGTCGGTCACGATCACGGGCATGATGAGGATTCGGAGGGGTTGCTCAAGGTATTCCTCTTGCAATTCAAGTCTGAGGCCTAGCCTCTGACTACAGCGCTCCCTGTGTGGACATTCCCGATCCTCTAGGTTTGTATCGGTCTCTTTTTCGAAAGGCTCGCCAGCAAACGGCAGCTACCTCAAAGCATAATGGCATTCTTTTTTCCCGCGTTCAAAGATCTACGATCTCTGTGGCACCCTCCCAGGGATACTTTCCCTGGACATCCCCCTCGTTCCTGACCTTACACCAACGCTAGAGGAGCCTGCCGTTTGTGGAAGCAAACGGTATCGGTAGCACTGAGTAATTGATACAAATGTGGCAAGTCATCATCCGTAGTTTCGGTCTCGATGGCTCCTGAGTGGCCGCCAATTTGCTTTTCCTGGCCCTGACCACCCTTCCCTTCCCGACGGGCAGGTAACGGATCTTCCATAATCGCACTCGCTGAAGAGGTTAAAAGTATGTTCAATTATTTTAAATGAACTAAAGCACTACCGCTTCGGAGATCGCGCCGAGGACCTCATCGGAACCCGTCGAACGGGCATGAAAGGACGGCGATGGGGACGACGGGGAAAATTATTATTTCTATTAACGCGAACATCGAGGCGCTCTGTAATTATGGTAATCCATTTCTGTTGGGCCACTTAAGGTGGGCCACCCGATCGCGCCCGGGGAGAAAATTGAAAGATGAAGGCAGCGGAGTGCACGGCAAACGCCGTGGAGGGAAAAACGAAATAGAACTGTTTTGCTCGGTGGGAAATTCGGTGAAGTTGATTTATGTATGCATACTTTTAACCCCGGTTCGTTTTTGTTGTTTTCTCCATACAGTTGAGTCTCATTTGGGTACTGTTTGTTGACCTTCGCTGACGAGGGTCGCGAGCCATTTAAACGCCTCATTTGCGTCCGCGTGTGACATATTAGTGTTTTCTGTCTCAATTATTAGGAAGGCAGTTTTGCAAGGTATTGTTTTGTACCTTGTTTTCTAAACTTTAATAAGACCAACTTTTTTGAAGGTTTGGAAAGGAACGATCAAATGCAGGATGTATCAACGAACGGAAATTATAGTACCCGACTGTGATCATTTTAAGGCCAACATGAGAATGTTGCCTTTATTGATGTATGTCCATTCTTATTTCAAGAACCAGTTTTTCGTTTTTAAACGCTGTTATACATCAACATGCTTACCTCCCACGCGATAGGCTTGTGCTTTGTTTGCTTGCATCGGAATTTATTCAAACTTTCCCCTTGACTTGGCGTCATTAAAATCCGAAGAAAGTTCTAATTCCATTCGCTTCGGACTTTGGGCCTTATTTACCTATTCTTGCTGAAGCAGTAATAAACGATCGATCGCGAGTGCAAGAAGGGAAAGGTAAGCGTCACAATTTAATACCCTTTTTTCGAAATGCTTGTTTTTCTCCTTCGTCCACCTTGGACAGAGAGGTTGAATTGTTGATTGCTCGGATAGCTTTCTATTGCCCCGTGTATTCTTGCGTGAGTGGTACCGGTGATCGGTTTCCCATCCCCCGGTTGTCATCCGATTCCGGTTCCCTCGCTCGCTCGCCGGTTGGACTTTTTACGATTAGAAATAATCGAAAATAATAAACCCAAATTAGACCGAAAGTATCCCCGATGCCCGAAACGCGAAAGGCAGAATGTCCGACGTGCTCTGATCGACCCTATCGAGAGGGAGAAAAACAGTCAGCTTTAACAAAACAAAACGAATAAAGAAAATCCACGACAGGTAAGATCGGTCCGCCGTCCGGCCGGGCGTAAGGTGAAGGAATTTTACATGTCCGTTGCCATGGACGCGCACACAGCATTAGATCGCCCCGGGGGTATTTTCGGGCATTTTCTAGCGCTCGCATCCCACCGTACCCCCGTATGACTATTCCTCCCATTCCGATTGTATTTTTTTTCTGTTCCTCTCACCCTCTCACGCGCCTCGGTATGTGTCATTTACCACCGGATGATGAAAATCGAACCGTGGAGGAAGCGTAGAGACCAGTAATTAAAAAATACAGAAATAATAAATAAAGCAACAAGAGAGCGAAGAGTCAACACGAAGGGTATGCGATATGCCGAAGGGAGCCGGGCTGGCACTGAACATACGGAACATCACCGGACATCACTTTATGCTGAGGTATTCGCAGGTTTTGCGTTTGCTGCTGCAAGACGGAGAGAGAGAGAGCACGAGACGAAAGAAAGCCTAGTTGAAAACGTACGGACCGCGGACGCGCAGCGGTCTATCCCGTCTATCGAATCCAGCCCTCGGGAGCAGGGGATTGGTAGAAAGGACCCCGGAGGAAAGGGGCCAGGATAAAACTGGTTCCAATAAATTTCTCGACCAATATTCTGACCGGGCCCGATATAGGTACGATTATTATTTCGGTGGTTGCGCCGTTTTCTTTGCTCTCTCTCGCCCTCGGTTTTATTCGGTTGTATTTTATTTCCTTTCTATCATTCTAGGTTCTGTTAGGTTGGTAGCTTTTTTTCTTTCTTTTATTCCACCCATCGGGGTTCAATTCCCACCGCACCCGCAGGTTATTGTTTTCCCTCGGTTCACTTTTCACCACCCGATTGCGCATTTCGGACCGGGGGGTAAAAGGTGGCCACGGGGGAAGTTTCCACCGGTAAGGGAAATTATCTAAGACGTCGTCGTCGTAAGGGTAAATGTGAAATCGAACTGTGGCGATCAAGCGGAAAAGGGAAGGCGGGACGTGGCATCAAAATAGCTGTCATAAATTGAAGCTACTTTCCGTTCCGTTTGTTGATCGTACTTTTAGGCTTTGCTTTTTGGTCCATCTTGAGGAGATTGAACTGAACCCAGACAAAGATTATATGCATGCAAACGAGAGCTTTGGAAGTGTTTCAAAGCATTCGTTAACTTTTGAAGATACATAAAAGTAACCTTCATTTTCCTGCTTCTACAGACACGAACAATTGCAAAATTGTTTACAAAAGACGCTCTATTGTATTCTACTCTGGTTCAATGTCTTCCTCCAACCGGTATGCATTTAAGAAATAAATCATCTCCACAGGAAACTATTTTCGTTACAAAATTAAAACCTTTCGACTTTCCTGGGCTCGATAATTTACGTTACAAAAGGGTTTTCAAATCTTTGAATTTATAATGAACCCAAACCCGCTCGGCGATAGCGTTTTGGGGCTTTGGTAAAATTAATTGAAGCAATTATGAACGTTTCTAGGCTGAAGAACCCGAACCGGTGGCAGAGACATAACATTCAAATTTGGATAATTGAATCAAATTGTCTCTCATTTGGGTCATTTGCATGGTTACCTTTCCTGTTGGTTGTCATCGCGAAGAGAAACGGGATCGGAAATGGTAACTCTTCTCGTTGCCCGTCGTCGGTTTGACAAATTTTCGCCCTCCCACATGCGCCCGCACCGTACCGAGTGCCTAATTGGGCTCGGCTTTTGAGAGAGGAGCTCGTACAAAAGACTTGCGCAGGGCACAAGCGATGAAAGCTCCGTTCGTTTACCGCAAGATCCTTTTGTCTTCTCCAGTGATCGTCAAACAGATAGCCGTATAGCGTTGAAGAAGGGTAAGCATGGTAGTGGGTAGAAGGTGTTCAAGAATTGTAGGTGGCATTCCTTCACACCACTTCTACAGTTTTTCCCTCCCTCTTCCCCTAAAAGAGCAAATAGGTATGCTAAATGTTTTACGATGTCATTTTCGAACCTGCGTGTAATAATGTGAATTTATCGCTGGATCATTCCAAATGTCGCGACTCCGTCACAGCTCGATGCATGTCACCCCTCCACTCTCTTCGCTTGAAATGGTACCACCAAAAATGGCCACCGTACAAACGCGCAAACAACGCCTCGTTGTGATTTTCGTGGAAATTACTCTTTGTTTCCGCGAAACGGTCACCTTTTTCCAAGAAACTGCTCCTTCATCGAGTTATCGCGGACCACCATCTGATCGTAGCAAAAACGAGCGTGGTGTTGTGGTGTGGTGGTCAACTACATAGTTAGCAGCTCAACGATACGGGCGTGTTTTTGTTTGATAATCGGCCGATGCTATTACATTTTCGATGACACACTGCGTGAAAAACAACTTAAAAATAAGTCAATGATCGAGTGGATTTTGTTAATGGAAAATTAGTTTTTCGTTTCCTTTTGTGACGTAGTACGTGAGTTTAATAATATATCGTGCAAACGACTTGTTAGAAATCTTCTTCAATTGACGAAGAATCATTTGAATAAATCGATTGGATGATTTTTTGTCTGAATGTGTTTCCTTTCAATTTATTATAGAATTTTTGTTAGAGTTTTGAAGAAAGAACTATCTGAAAAACACAACGAACTCTTAGCGCTTGAAATAAAGTCATTAACGTTATATTTTCTTTGTCTCACGGTTTTATTGCTTCAGCTTCAGTCCCAACTGTTTCACATTGCAATGCTCGTATTTTCCTTGAAAGTAATGCTTTCTTGAGACACATAAATTTGAAGTCAAAGGCGAACCTAAACTCCCAAATCTCTAACGCCCGCTCGGTTGGCTGATTTTAATGAGTTTTTCCCAAACTGTAACGACACCCTCGACGCCGGCTCGGCCCACACTTGCAATCACACACACTTACACACATACCCACAGACGTCTGTCACGCGGTGGCTCAAAACCCCCGAAGAGTCGAAAGTCGAATCCGAGCCGCCGAGAAGCTGTTGAACATGTGACGAATTGCGGTCATTAAAACGCCGGCAAGGAACAACGAACTCACACTGCCACTTCTGCCGGTTGCAAGTGCATCATGCACATGTGCATCATACCGGGACCGGGTTGAAAAGGGAAAAGTCTACCCTCGAGGGGAACAAGAGGCAACAAAGGGCCGTTGCCGACGCGGGAACGAACGAGAATGACAAAGGGAAGTGAAAGACAATCTTCCACTTCCTTGTGCGTGGGCGATGTGCATCTTTGCGGAATGCATTGCAACAAACCGATCGTTTGGTTGGTTTCTTTTGCTCTTTCGTTATCGGTTCTGGCGTTCGAAAGAAAGTGGATGGAAAATAAATCATCTGTGCTTGGTTTGATGTGCGAGTAAAAAGGGGAAACGTTATCGACAGGATCTTCGATCTCAAATAACGGGCGTAGAAAGTTCCCGTTTTCGTTGACTTATTGTAATCTCGCTTTCGTTTTGCCCGGTCGTTATCGAAGTTTAATGACAATAATGAGTGACAAGTGTTGCTTTGTTAGACCTCCGTTTTGTCCTATCCGTTTCTTTGCCTTTTTCTCATGCGGGAAGAAAACGAAGCCCACCTTCGACGAGGCAACGCAAAAGGACTCGTTCAAACAGGGGACCTCTTTCTCGAGTGTTTCGGTATGCAAACAATCCCTGGCAAACCGTAAAATGTTCGAAATGCTGAAAACTGTCATTGTCTTTTAGTTTGCAATGGGATGGGAAACGACTGGTCAACTGTTGTGGTTTCTTCTCTTCAGTTTTGGTTAATGGCCTCACAGCGTAATGGATTTTTTTACAACAGGAAGTACGTTTAGCAAACAAGGTTTTTGCTTGTTTGGGATGAGTGCAGCGGGTTGCTTGCTCTGCGATAAACTGACAAAATAGCGCACTGTCGAAAACTTTTGCGAACTGTTCGTTTGAACAGATGTGGTCACTTTATATCTTTGAGATTTGTCTTTAAAATAACGAATATTTTTTAGTTCTATTCCAAACCTTGTTGAAATGGTTGTCGTAGTCTTTGTTTTCTATCAATTCAAGCACGTACACTAAACAATGAGTTCACATTCCGATTGATTCATACCCTCAATTGTACGTGTGCAGGAAAATCGTCTTACAAAACGTATGTTCTTTTTACTTTTCAAACCTGTCCATTGGCTTAAGGCATTTCGGGTGTAATCTTGCCTGCCTTCTCTTTTCCTAAACCTCGTCGTAGTCCCAACACTCTCCAATGGAAGTTTATTTTTAATCTTCGTAAATGGTGTTTCCCTGCTAGCCGACTTTACGCCAATCGACTGAAAACCATTGCAGCGCGACTTACGGCGGCTCTCTAGACACTATGAAACGTGTGCACGGAACTGAAGCACAAGGTGCATCACGATGGTCGGTTATGTTCGACGATCCTCTTTTGAATGTTAGAATCGCTGCAAACGTGTCGTAAAATGTCGATCCTCTCCTCCTTGATCTTCGTACGTGACATAGGCGGGTGCAGTTAACTTACGCACATAGGTATATTTCACCCACCGCGTTTTCGATTTATGGCAGGTTACGATCCACCAAAGCTGAACGTCTTATAAGGAAATAAAGGAGACTGATGGGTGTAGTAGATGTGAGGCATGCTTTTATTATAAGGTTTTATCGAGAATTGCAAGTTTTGTTGAATTTTCCATCATACAATAAACTGGATATAAAAGCTAAACAGTGTTTGTAACGCTAAAAATTTCAATTTCGAACTAAACTAGCTCAAGTAGTGCCGTACTCTTTCATACTGAGCGTGAAAAGTACGATTAAAAATAAATTGCATGCGGATGTAAATTATAACTACCTCGGGCCACTTCCTTGGCGCCTGCAAAATCGATGGAGGCAACAGAATAATCGATTTCTTGCAAATGAGACTAAGGCTCGCGAACACGAATTGGTAACGAAAATAAAAAAATCCGTAATGGCAAACCAACATGAATAAACACATAAAAAAACTATTAGATATCCGTATCGATATTTAGGCTGAGAAGAAGGCAAAAAAAACACAGAAATTAAACAAGACGGGAGCAATGCTGTTCTTCACGGTAAATGTAATTCAATTGGCCGGGGAAAAACGAACGGTGCAAACTCCTCGTCTTTCAATCTGCGTAATTTTTCATGCGTTTTTTGTACGTTTGTGGTAAATGGTAAATTGCGAAATGTAATGATTTTTTGTGATTGTTTCCTACATGCTTATCTCATGATTAACCACTATCGAAAACGGTTCAATTGTGGGCTAAGGAATGGCAGAATTGAGAACTGGAAGAAATGAGCGAGAAGATTACTTTCGCGGTCCACTTCGATGCGAGCAGATAGAGAAGGAATAAAAGAGAGACAAAGAAAGCATGGTTCCCCAAAGCATAAAAAACATAAACAAATTAACAACCACCCGGCGCGAGGAGATGTAATCATATAAATAAACGATAATCGAACGCACACCGAGCAATTGAATAGGAAAAACTGTGTTTCCCATCCCCATCGGTCCGCACTTACGCTACCCGTGACCTTTTACCGCGGATTCCCGGTGGGAACTTATGCCCCTGCCCCACGAAGCTCCCGGGGGAGGCGGAATAGTGGGGGCAAAAATACTTCCTGCCTAGAATCTCGATTCCGGAGCTCGGCATTGTTGCTCGGGGTAAACAATTTAATAATTACTCCATAAACACCCGAGCGAGAAAATTCGACGCCCGCGCGAGATTTGTTTTCAATTTTAGTTTTTCTCTTCAGTTTTCTGGGAGAGCTCTTTGCCACTGAATCGATTTCATTGTTCGCACAGCTCGGGCTTCAGCGCCCGGGGAGTTTGATCAGCATAATTTATGCTCATGGGGTTTGGGTGTTGAGTTAGTTTGTTGTTTGTTTTCTGTTTTCCTTTTTCTATACATGCCCTTTTCCCGCTGTTGCTCTTTTGTTTAAATTTCCCTCCCGAGGGCGCCCTTTGGCACGGCTTTTCATGATCTCATCAATCAGAAAAACATTGACCACCGGCTGCTGCTTCGAGCATTGCGTTATGTGGTCGGATTTATACAGCTCCTTCGTTCCATTCTCTATTCTAAGCTTCTTCTTTTGTTCGGTGATCATTTTCCTCCCCCGAGCGAAAGCAATTTCATGCAGACCACACTAGAAAACAAGGCGCAGACGGTTCGCCCAACGGGAAGCGAAAATGATTCAAAAACGGTTCCTGACGGAGCGGAAAAATAATTTGATTAATCAAACCATTTAACCCGTGATAAACGGTGCAGTTGAACCGATTGCTTCCGAGCCTTATGTGTGTATTTGTGAATGCTTCTTTTGAGAGGCAACCCTGTAGTGAATATTTTCCTGATTGCAGTTGTGGATTATTTTACTTTGCTTTATGTTTCAGTTTTTGTATGAAACTCGCCGTGCTATTCTCTCTGCTCTGATCATGTCTGATCTTCATTGTTTTTTTTTGTTTTTTGAATAGGATGGGAAAGCGTTGGATTCAGAACCGAAACCGGGATTGGGTTAGTTTGCTTGAGACCCGTGACTTGAATTAGAGTCTATTTCGACCGTAGATTACCTGAGAACTTTGAACTTCTGACTTATTGGGTGGAAAATTGAGCTGACCGCAAGACGATGTTTCCTTTGTGAAATGAAGAAGAAATTGAGCAGTTGGAAAGGAAATGTAATGAACAATTGAAATAATTATTCCCAAGCAGTTGGGGAATGCAATACTTTTGAAATTCTGTGATTCAAAACAGGAGCGAAAACGGGGTCCGAACAATACTTGTTCAAATTGTGTAGCATTGAATTGTTGTATTCAATTTTAAATTAAATTCATTGCACACATTTTTCTCCATCTATAAACTTGTTGTGCAAGTTCTCCCTCGTTGATCAACAAAGTACCTGCTTTTAAATTGCATCCTTGCTTCATGTGTAACGGCTAGTTTCATTCGACCATTCCCATTCTGCATCTTCACCTGAAGGTTAGAAAGGCTTCCGATTCCAGGAAGTGGTCCGATTTCTCGAGTCAAAAACCCAACCGCCCTGCCATTACCTTGGCCGTCATCATTGCCGACCGACATTTCGGCCGGACTCCTTCCAAGCGGCAATATTGTTATTATTTTTTGGGTTTCATCGCCTAGCAACGTGCCCATGGCTAATGCGCAATGTTCTTTGTGCAGTTTGGGTTTTGGCACCATCTCCCAAGAAGAATGTATGTGTGCGTGTGTGAGAGAGCGATAGAGAGGCTGGAGACCTTTTTTTCACTGCAACCGTTGATCTCTTCTTATTTAATTCTCTGATGTCCTTGTTTTTGGATTTTTGTTCTGTGCTTCTTAAAAACGTCGATCTGCAATGGAGGTTTCTGTTCGGTTCGGTTTGGTTTGCAAGGAGTTCTCGTGATCATCAATTATCACTCGTCGTCGCGTTTTTTTTTCTTCTCACCGATCTTCATCACATTCTGTTATTTTCAGCACTTGAAACTTCACATGTCTTGGAAATTAAGCATTGTATTTTTATTTTGAAAGCACATTTCTCAAAGGTAATGGTTATGCTTTTTCAAAACTGACCAATCATAAATTGTTTCGCCATCTTAAGTCACGTACTCGAGAACAATTATCCCGTGAAATCGCATTTTCGTGTGGAGGTGTTAACGCATTTGAACAGATTTGTAGCTGCTAGCCTTCGGTATCTTCTTAATGAAAAGCAACACGACGAACATGTTTAACAATGCAACAGAAGCAAGAAAAAACATCGACACAAGCCTTAACAGAAGATTTAATCTACTACCGGAGTTTGGCGTTTGCGAATTCCTCGTTTTACCACTCGCACGTTGAATGTTCACCACATGAGACTACAACCGTTTATTCATCCCTTTTTCTTGAACTTGTTCGGCGTGCAATCTTTCAGAACGTCTTGCATGCTCATGCGTGGTGGACACACGTCTCGGAATGGCAAGTCACGGAAGGTGCAGCGATATTATTCGCACTGACGTAGTAGAGTCATTTCATCATCGACTCCGGGGTATTCGCATAATTTTATTTCAATCTTCTTGTTCGCTGCCTCCTCCTTCCAGTGTCGAGGAATCTTGCTTAGAATCACATTCCATTCTTATATGTTGTGTGTTCTTTACGTGTAATGCAAGCTTCCTCATGGATTTCAACCAGTATTTGCCAGTTATACTTTCTTGAGATGAAAAACAAAAATGCAACCATAAGAAAACAGAACCTACATGGAGGAAGAAAAATATGCCCTACATAAAACCGAACCATGTCGAAAAGCGAACGCTGGCTCGCTGCAGACTTCCTATAGAGTGATTTCGATATCATGCGCTTTTTATATGAAGCAATCTAAATTCAATTTTCCATTTTGAACCTTTTCATTTTCGTTCGACCAATTCTTTGGGGTTATTTTTTGCCACCGCACCACGTGCCCCGCTCGGCACCAATGCCGTCCCCTGCAGGAGTGGGATGCCTGCGTTGAGGTTAACGGGCTCCGGCCCGAAATGCCCGTTGGGTCTATGGATTTCGAAGTTTTCGAGCCCGTTGGATCATTGATTGAAGGACAGTGTTTGTTGGGCGTTCGGGCGCTCCGGAATACATAGTTTTCTTTTGCTCCCGGCCTGCGCGCTTTTCGGAACCCGGAAAGGAACGGACGGGCTTCGATTCCCAATCGTTCCGAGAATCGCATCGGTAGCCTGATTGCGGCATCGATCGGTGGCCCAGTGCGTGTACGGTTATGCTTGTCGGGGTAACATTTTGAAGTTCGTTTATGTTCGCTCTTTATTTCAATGTGCGGCGTTTGGAAATCCACAGTTTCATACGTATGCATAATTCAGGCGTGCAGCTTTTGCGCTTGATGCCGGGCCGGGATCTCGCCTTTTTTTCTCGTTGGCTCTGGAGGAATCTCCATTTTCTCCGCTACCCAAGCTTATCGATTCATTTAGCGTGTTCAATTTCGAGTTTTACGCCGGAATTGTGAATACCCGTCGAATCGTAATGACGTTCGCTACCTGGAATACAGAAACAGCCAAATTAATAAGTGTTTCTTGTTGAATCCGATTCTTTATTTTTTATTCGTTTTTCGGTTGCTCTCAAAACCTTTATTACATTTAAGGTTAAATTTGCATAAGTTTTCAGTTTTTGATTAGGTTTTCTTAATCTCACATAATTCTAATGCATTTCATTTATTGTAGCACATGAAGAATGAAATGTTTTATATTAAATCCATTTCGTAACCAGTTTACACGATCACCCACGACTTCAGCAACACCGCTGGCATCAGCATTCACACCTCGTCCGGCTTAATTACTTGTCACCATGACAACGGCCGACTTGGCGGCCGGCACGCCAGAAAATTTGGAACCACTCAATCACCGGCTTCTTACGTTCCGTTTTTCCTTCCCAGTCGCCCGTCGTCTGTCACACGACGCGAGTGCGTCCTTCCACGAGCCACTTAAAAATGCTCATAAATGTCACCCGATGTGCTGCTCATGTGCCGGCTTTATAGCTGGCCACTCCGCCCGTCCCGCATGGCCGCCGTTTAGCGTCGGTCCCCGAGCAAACCCATGTTACGTTCATTTAATGATTTTTTGGGTGCGCCACGCTTTCGAGTACTGTGTGTTTATGCGTTTTGGTAAAACAGAAACGCGAGTACGAACGAGTGTAGACGGTTTAACAACTTTTTTATCCACCTAGAAAAAAGTTAAAAATGTAACCGTGGAAGGTGAGATTGGTTGCCGAGAGAAATAAAACGTAATACAAGCGGAAGCATCAACTGGGCTGTGAAGAAATGGATGGGTTTTTTTTCTGAAAGCAGTTCCTTGGCGGGAGGGCTTCTGTCGTAAAGAAGAATAAATTTTATTATTCAAAATAAAATCATTGCTGGCATGAGCATTGAGGTGGGTGCTTGGGACGGTGCTTAACTATCTTAAATGAAGGCGCTACTTACCTTCCAAATTGTTTTCGGTGCATGATATCATCAGCACTTACCGAATGTAGATGAAGAATAAGGAAATATTTTATTTATGAACCTACAGCTAATGTTAGTTAAAAAGGTTGTCTTATGGTTTTGGGAAATAACATCAACACTGGCTTTGAAGATGAAACAAAAATGAAAGCCTTTATCTGATGAAACAAAGGATATCTTAATAACAATAATTTGTTTAGTAATGTGAATTTGTTTTTGTAACCATTTCACGTTACTTCGGGACTCCTTTGTTGACTCAGAAGGAAATATTGATTAATTGCACATTGGAGCGGATTGGCAATTTGCACAAACGTTTACTAATTCACACAGTATTAGCCAAAATAAATCGTGATCCATGGCACCACTTGGTTCTCTTTGTTTCGAAAATGTATAATGTACCTCGACTTCACACTGTTTTATGTGCCGGATGGCTTGAATCTTCAATTACGGACGGAAGTTGGCATCGCTCCAATTTGGCGTCTTCACTTGGTGCGTGTGAATTTGTGAACCAAGCAAGAAATAAAGCAACCGAAATTAACGCATCCGCTGGATCTAACCATGTCAGCGGTTCAGCCAACCGTCCATTGTGTGGGTAATTAGTGATTTGAATAATTAATTCTGCTTCGCAATGTGCACAGGTACAGAGAGTGCGCCTCGGAACATTATTCTAACGTTCAGGCACGTTTGAGATATCGTTTACGGGGGAAGGAAGTAAAGCGTTGGTAAATATATCAGTTCCAAATCAAGATCATTTACAGGGGAGGCCGTAGATCAGCTCGAAGATAAAAAGAAGTTACAGCAGGGCGTTTATACAAACGTACCTCAACCTGTTTTATTTCGCATGCTACATTAAAATAATGCCGAAAACCAGTATATTACATGACTTTTAGACCTGAACGAGAAGTTTTCTCTAAATATTTTATTATAAAACTTTGCGACGTGATCATACGCTTTTCAGTAAAGATGTATTTTATAAAAATAAAAAAAATATTTAAAAAATTGTAAAATGAATCAATATTCCAACCAAAAATTTTAGTAACATATTAAAATGTGTTGATCCCAGACTTTTATATCTCTACCATCCCATACCAATTTAACTTTTCACAGAATTGGTAATTGAAATTTACTTTAACCATAATTTTGATACATACTCACTGCCTTATTTTGAAATATGTTTCGTTTCAGGAATCGTCACCGACCCTAACGTTAATTTCGTCAAAAGTAAGTATACTCTCGTGATTCTTATTCAAAGAGGTTCATAGTCAAAATAAAAAAAAACAATTTTGAAAAAAGATGTTAAATCGATCCGTAGATCATTAAAGTCCAGCACACCTTCTCACGCGGCACGAACGACGTACTGTTTGCTAATTGTTTGTAACGGCACGTCATATGGCGAACGGATACAACGACATACAAATAGTCGCACTCGAGTCGAAATTCCATCCACAAAACTTTCAACCCACATCATCATCAGCAATAGCGGGAGGGAAAATGACTATCATTACATTTTCTCATTATCCAACCCGTCGTAACGTCCCATCGCGCAGCGTTTCTTTGACAGATTTGGCGCAACATCGTTAATTTCCCTTCGCCAAAGCAGCTTAGATTGAATGTTGTTTTTTGTTTTGTTGTGTTTTTGGTAAAGCCTTGTTGTAAATCGATTCGTACGACTAGAGCAAAAACGACGACGATACGAACTAAAGTCCGGAGTGTACCAACCAACTGAGCCGTAATAATCATAGTATGTGAGGCTAAAGTTTCACCTTCCTTTCACCTCGATTCCGCACACTCCCTGATGGGCGCACGAAAGCAAAACCAAGTCCACCACAAAACCTCCAAAAATACCAACCACCAACTTATCACCAACCGATCCGAAGGGCTAAACTTACGAAATACACCGCTTGACACTAGCGGACCGGAAAGCGTGACTGCGAATGTGCGATGATTCGTTCAGTGCCCTTGCCTTCCTAGTTCGCCCACACTTCCCCTTTCCCTACGGCCGATCCTCCATTGCGCTTCCAAATCTCTTGCGGCGGCGTGTGCGTGCGCGCGTTCAACGCTTGCCCGATGTACGCATGATTATAATAATCATATTCGTGGCTAATCACTTTTCCCCGGCTGTTATTATCGGGGTGTAAGTATCTGTGATGCCCTCACCACCCTGTACCGCCGCCACCTCCAACATCCTTCTCCTAGGCGCACTCCTAGGGCCTTTCTATTATCTTTAGTCTCCTTTCTATCATTACCCTGTCGCCGGACAAAAACAAAGAACGACGCAAGTGGACAGAGAAGAAACACCGGGCTAGAAACAAAAAGAAACAGTTCAACTATCGGGTCGCGATCGCGCGAGGTTCATGTACGCCTCGAGGAGGGAGGAATGAAGAGTTACCAGCCTTTCCACGAAGACTAGAGGTTCGATTCTTCTTCAGTACCGTAACGACTGTCTTTCAGGGCAGTCATGCCAATCTTGGGATTTTAATGGACTTTCTTATTACAAATTGATAACCAGCTTTCCTCAGCGTCGTCTAATAACATCATTGTACTGCAATCAATATTTTTTTGTGAATCCGTTAATTTCAATAGTTCTTGTTCAATAAATATAATAACTAAGTAGTTTAATTACATTTTACTCTTTAAATTGAGTGTAAACAACTCATTAAACAGGCAACATGTTTTGAAATAGATTTTTCAAATCGGGTTTTCGTTGGGTGAAATACTTGAAAAGCGTTCATCGATATCAGATAAAAGAAAATGGTTAGAGTTGCAGAATTTTATTCACAATTTTGTTGAATGTTATTGTAATAATATTTTGGTGTTATAAGATACAGTAAACGTACCAAATTGCTGTTTCGCTGAGTGGTTAAGCCTACCAAACGTTGTTGTAGCCAGAACCACATTATAATAATGTGGAAAAAACCTATGAATTGTTGGCTTATGTGCATATGTCTAATGAAAATACATGAGATACAACGTTCTTTTTGATGATGAAACAGATGCTCGGTCCTAGTAGGCTCAAAGCACCTTCTTCAGAGCTATAGAAATTGATTTGAGCAACACTTAAAACACTGTTTTATTATTGCAGCTTTATGGACAACAGTTATCCATAATAAATTTGATAAATAAATATAATAATAAATATGTTCGCATATGACGTTTGATCTGACGTCATCCAAAACCTAGTATCTTTTCGTTCCACCCTAGAAATAGTTCAAATTTCAAGCACCAGCAGGAAAGTGTGCTGCCCAAAAACAACAAAACGAGTAAAACCGAGTGGAGCGAAATAACATCAACAAAGAAAGTCGAAATTAGATACCGTGCGCCAGAAGAGCGATTGCGTTTGCGCTACAGCACCAGCAGCGTTAGTTACGTTGCGAAGTTGCGCAGCATCGGGTTCCCCCCTTTGTACCCCTCGTTTCCACAACTACCAACCCTGTGTGCCACCCTGCGCCATGCACCGAAAAGTGTAATTAGTTTTTGTCATTAAATCTAGATTTAAGCGCGAGATTGATGTTTCTTTCCCCTTAGTTTTTTGTTTTGTGCTTGTGTTTGTTGCTGCCCCTCGCGCGCTCTACCGTTCGGGTCGGTTTTAGGTTGTTTTAACTTTTCCTCGCGATTTTGGGCGGCGGAACAACCAGTACTTATGTTTAGCCAACATTCCGCCCGTCGCGGTCCCCACAGCTTAAATAGTTAGGCGTGGCACAAGCCGGGCTCCTCGACGCAATCGGTCCTTTAATGATGTTTAAATGTGAAAATTTCCTACGACTTCGGAACGATGCAATGGAAAACTCAGCGAACCAAACGAAACGAAAAATAGGAAAAATACGGCAAGCCCACCCTCGTTAGGGAGGAACCGATCCGTGAAGGTGTGCTGAGCAATGACGTTATGTAGGAATAAAGTCAACTTTGGTTGCAACTAAAAGAAACGGTTTTTGTGCTAAACTATTTAAAATTTGATTTTTTGCTTTCGTTAAAAAAATCTTCGGAAAGTATTTCTCGTTCCCACGGTGGCGATAATTTTGCCGAATTATTTTGTTTCACTCAAACATTAGCGCCAACGACTAGGTTTCGTTTACCGATTTCATTGTCCCTGTCAGAATCAGATCTCGAGCTGTTCAGGTTAATAATTATGCTACCCATAAACCCTTCCGATGCTTGAGAACGTGATCAGTATAACTATTTCCGTTGAATTGCAGCGATACTTGTTCCAAAACAAGGGGTCCAACTTAGCACACAGTTTGAAAGACAGGCATCATATTTTAATTCTAATCTTAAGCGTAACAAATAGCGTTCCCAAAATGGGTGCCATTAAAACTACATCACACACACGCGATCGTGAAACGAACCGCAACCCCAAGGAAGCCCTAAGAAACGCACTCCGCATGCTCCAACACGAGAGCTAAGAGTAGAAGAGTACAAAACGGACTAGAAAGAACTTGTGCATGAGAAATCTGCAATCTCGCAAAACCGCAGAATCGAAACGAAAATTGCACGAATAAAAAACAGCTCCACGAGCCCGAATTTGCAATCTGACCCAACGGTAGAATAACGGTAAACCTTCGAAAGGAAACAGCACGCTCACACACATGCCCCACATATTATCGAAAAGATCGATGATCCGGATGGCGAAATTCCGGCCCCGGCCGAGCTACGGTGCTGTTTATGTCTGCAAACCAGGAACGGGTTTGCGCCTCTAAGACCCAGGGCGTGTCACCCAGGGCGATGGGTTTTCGAACGGACTGGCCGACTTGTTGGCGCTTTTGGTGTGCAAGATTACAATATCTTCGCGAAAGGAAATGAACTCATCTTCAGGAAAACGCATCACCGCAGCATGAGAACGCCATATTGGCGATAGGCTTAGCAGCAGTAGATTTTGAAAATTCAGGGGTTCATTCTTGCCAGCTATTCTGAACGATAATCACACAGTTGCTGGAAGCCGAAGGTCTGGGAAAAGAATGAAGATCATGTGTTGTGTAGAAAAGAAATAGTGTTATAAACAGTCCAATGAGTGTTGAAAGTTTGTTTGAGAATTGGAAAAGGACAAAACACAATGTGCAGAAGCAAAACGCACAAACAAAAACCTCTCGGTAGGTAAAAAACAAAATGGCACAGTGAACGTGGAAGTCTCTAAGCTTTTTTGGGTGAAATGTTCTTCGGCTTACAGTTGCATATAATTGGTTGTAGCGGTGTTTTGTTGTTTTCTTCTATCTCTTTCACCATTTTTTTCACTCCATATCTTAATCGCCCCCTTAATTTTTCCCCTGTATTCCATTTGATTGGCTCTTCGTCCTCTCAGTTCTAGCAGTTTAGGCAAACGCTATAAAATTGGCGAAATGTTCCACCATTTTTGTTTTAGTTTGTTTCGTTTGTTCCTACGTATGGGCTGCATCTTCCGTTTTCAAAACTTTGCTAAATGCCTTACCCCTTTTTCGTTTTCTGCTTTGATAGTTTTCTCCCCTTTTATTGGGTATTTTAATTTTTCGTACATGTCGAACATTACTAGCCAATCGAATTGAAAGTTGTTTTTCTTTTAATTTTCAACAACTCAGCCTATGTCAGCCTTAGGAAGAAAAATAAGTTTAATGTAAGCATTGAATTTTGAATAGAACATTATTTAATGTTCTGTAATAATTTAGAATAAACCCAGAAATTAAGAAAACATCGAGAGCGAAGGTAAATAGGTGCAAAAGAAGTGAAAGGGGCCTCTAAAAAACTCATGTTGAATTTGCATTCGCATTCTTCTGCACGTGTCTGAAGCCACTTACTCACATGGGCAGACCCTTGAGCGGTCTCTACATGTTAGAAATGGGGCAATGGCGTCGTTTAATTTCCAGCATCGGATTTTATTTGCCTCCTAGTCGGACATTAACGTTCGTCTTTATATGCTACTATTTGGAGACAATTTCGTGTAGTGAACGACTAAAGGCGAACCGACGACGAGAAAAGAGAGAAAAATCTAAAACAAAAACCAGCTTGCAAGGCAAGCGAGGCCCGAAAGTGACACCGATCTCCAAACGAGAGGCACGATCTCGGTGCGAGGGCGGGAAAATACACTTTTATTGCATTTTATTTTTGGACAGACGGGGAGTTTTGTTTGGCCGGGTGTACTGTTTGTTGCTTTTCTAACCCAGAAAGAAGTGGGTGCTTCCTGGGTGCGCGGTTGACGGCCGAGCTGGCAGTTGACGGAGCTGGAAAAGAGCGGAGCGAGGTGGGCGTCAAGAAAGGTGGAACAGCACCCGATCGTCCCTACCGTTCGCTTTCGGTAGATGGCAATCGCAAGTGACAATTTTCCGGACTCGCCCCATCAATTCGAGTGGGGTCTTTTTATTTTTGGCCTTACGTCGGAGCGACGCTCCAAGGAAATTGTATGTTCCACATCAAGCGAGCTCACTTACAGCTTGTTGGGGGTTTTATCGAAAGAGTAAAATACTAAGCAGACGTGTGGAGTGTTACATTTTGAACAATTTCAAATCAAAGCGCTTTTTTACAGAACGATGCAGGAATTTTTGTCAGTCAAAATGTAAATAAATGACTAAATGTAGTATACATACAAGTTAATCCTTCTAACTTGATATAGTGTACAAAATTTCACACAGAATAGTCCATTTTTCACATGTTTGTCATATGTTTTATGCTGCGCATCAAAATAGAGTGCAACCTTATAATATTTCCACCAAATTAAATAAGCTGTCAAAACCTATTCAAACAAAAACTCAGGAAAGTATGTGTCACTAGGTAAGTTGAGTGGAAGAGAAAGGCCAACAAACCGAAGGTGTTCGAAGGGTAAGCAAAAAATCAATAGTTTTTCTCGGAAAAATCTTAATTTGAAAAAAAGTTAACTTTTGGGGCAAGAGTGCCATCGTTGTTTGGGGCAAGTATGCAACCCCTGTATCCGCTATTATTCTTCAGAAGGAAGGAGCGTTTGGAATTTCGTCCCAAAGAAGTTTTCCAGCGGCCAGAATGGAAAACCGTGAAAATGCTCGCCAAATATCTGAAACTCAAGGACACAATTCCCGTCGCAAGTTTGTAGTTAAGTTTGGGTTGTTATGAGACTAAAACATGTGTTTTATTTAAAGCAATTATTTAACCACTCTTAGCATTTACAAAAGCCAGATATCATATGATTTTCAATTTTTCCTTTAAATCCTTGAATTAAACTAGATGGCCGTCCCATACGGGTGGCAGTCTTGCCCCGAAGTACAAAAAAGTACATGATTTTCATCCATTTTTAAAAGAATTATAGAAAAGTTGTTTTTGCGTTTATATTTCTGAAACTCAACGACAAGTAAAAAAATACGTGTAAAAATTTACTAAAAATAAAGCCGGCGTTTAGCAAAAAGATTTTATTATGTTATAGAACTAATCGCTTAACGTGGCATACTTGCCCTTAAATTCTGCTTGTTTCAAATTTATGGAGCAAGTAAAATTACCTTTTATCCATAAATAGAACATTATTGATTCATCTTAACCAAAGTGTCTTCCTTTCACCTCCTTCACTGCCCATACTACCATCATTACCAACAGTTTTTACTAATCCATGTACCAAACTTGAGACGAGCTGGATTTCCTTCTCCAACACCAAGTCAATGTAAACACTCGGAAATGTGCGCGTCTTCTGTGGAAACGCCGGGAAAAGAGTTAATCCACAACTTATGAGTTTCAAAAACAACACAAAAACAAAACATCACGCAGCTTTCCGGGCGATGGAAAATGTCACCACGGGAGGAAAATCTACCACCACGGAGAAGGTTGGCACGTGGGCAACTCGCAGCATCGAGGGTGGGTAGAAAAAACGGGGAAAAATCACGCCATGGGCGCGGCGAATGAAGATTTAACATCACTGTGCTGTATGATTTTTCTCCCCCGTTTACATGACGTCGGTGGCTTACGCAAGAAAATCGTTCATTAAAATTATTTATTACGTTCTTCCGTGGCTTCCTTCTTCGGGGATTCCGATTTTACACGCTTCTTTTCAACGCTTTTCAGCGCCGGTCGAGTGATAGAGGTGAAATTATTTCTGTTATAATCGTCACATAAATCGTGCTTCACTGGCATGAAGTGAAAGATATGTAGCTCCCTCGATACCACAGCCAATTGAAATTCGTGTCGTTGGAGACATTTAAATGCTTGTTTTTCGAGAAAATGTGTCACCTACAAGTTTTCTGTCATTTGAATATTGTTACCGGACTTTTAATGCACTCATGAGTCGGAATTGAACCGGAGGGAATGAAAATGATTCACAAAATGAATAATTGAACGTCGATTGAAATTGGGATCCTTTTACTTCGATAAATTCCAGTGAAAAACATTACTCAGTGTCCTTTGACTGCAGTTTTGTTGCAACTGAGAACTATCTTGCATGCCTGGACCATTCACCCAATCTCTTCATTGTTGACCGGTGAATCATGCCGAGCTCGGAGCGAAAGAGCATAAAACATTGGAATGTTAAAGCAGGCGAAGAGGAAACGAGATGGAACAAACTGCATCACATAATTATTTCCGGCTACGGTCTTTTCCCTACGATGAGCTCGAGGCTCGAGAATTTTGGGAAATTCCCAAACGTACGTACGTCTTTCCACCCTTTGCTCGGCTTCTCTATGTTTTTCTTTACTCTTAATTCTTCCAATTTTTCCTTCCCCATTGTGCCTTCCAATCCTTTCTGGTGCGAAGCGAGCACGTGTCGCCGCCGATGCACCGATCGCTGATGCACGCTGCAACTGCAGCAAGCACTTCTCGGGCGGAGGAACCGTGCATCTCCTGCGGGACAGATGCATCTCGTCTGCATCGAGAACGGGAAAAGGGAAAAAGGCAATAATGCGAGATGGAAAACGTAACGTGTTTGTTGCACCCGAGTGGCTGGCGCTGGGCCTTCTCTTTAGGCGATGTTTAATGTTGGCCCATTCATGTTTTTCATCACTTCCGGAATGCGGCGGATTGCGGAGATTTTCTTATGCTTCGCCTTCTTCCCGGTATGTTCCGTTACATCGGTGTTTCGATCGTTTTGCCAAAAAAATCCACGAACCGTCGGTGGGAAATTATGTTGACTATATGTATTGTGTCGACGTGAATCAACCACTGGACGAAAGATATGTGGGTACTTGCTCATCTTTCTCCGTACTGCACCCAAAATTCCCCACCAAATCTGACGTCATGCGTTCATAATGCCATATCAAGTGCATACCATCGAGCCGGGTAGGAAAAATAAACCCTGCAAGTCCCGTGTCGTCTTTTTTCTCGCACTCATCCCCAAAACATTATATTTTTAACATGAAAACCATTGACGCACTGGATCGGCCGCGGTTCGTGTGGGCGTAATTAATGAAATTTATTACATTTTGCTTCCATTTCACTCAACACCGCTAGCGCCAAGCACAACACTTGAGCACGGAGATTACGGAAAACATTCAGAATTGGGAAAAACCGGTCTCACTCTAAAACCGAGCACCGAGGGAAGTTAATAAAAATGTTTCATACCAACAAATGGGCAAGTGGCTGAGGTGGACGGGGGTGAGACATTTTTGGCGTTTTCAATCCTTGCTAGGAGGGATGGAAAAGCAAAACAAAATGCTAGAAACGCTTTTTACAGAAGCGTGTGTGAATTCGCTCCCGGCGTTTAATTCCATCCACTCTAAACTGCCGACGGCTCGCGCGCAATGTCCTGATGCGGTTGGGAAATTCAAAGCATCATTCTCGCCCGCTGTACACGCAATCCACCAGCCAAACGGCCCCCGTTCAAGTGTGGCGTGTCGTTTTCCCTCTCGCTCGCAAGTGGGGACAATTTTGTGTCACATGAAAAATCTAAAATTAACGCAACGTAGATATTAAAAATAATTAATTGTATTCCGCGTGCATTCATTCCCCCCTCGCCCTTGGGTGAAGGAAAAGTAGTGGACAAGCTGGTAGGTAATCTTCTATAATACCACTCATTCTCGCTCTTTCTCTCTCGCTGTACTGCTCTTCCCCACAATGTGTGTTCAAAATCAACAACACATGCACCCTTACACCACGTCCTCTTCGATTCGGTGCTCGTGTTCCACCGGTGAATGTTTATGTTTTCTTAAGTAGCTAAAGAAACACACTCAAAAAGGCGCAAACACACACATACACACACTCACACACGCCCTCTCCTCCTCGCCACGGAACGCGATTGCATCAGTTTTGATTCCACTGGGTCTGGTTGGATCGATTCGTTCATACAGTTTGGAAGCGGAAAAACCGTACGGACTTCTAAGGTGGAAAACATGAGCAACAAATTTCTTGGGCGGGTGTGGGATGACAAGTACCCCCCCAGAGGAGTACTTGTGGCCGACAGCTCCTAAAGAAACAGAAGAAAAATATCAAACTGCCCCATATTCCTTCGCCCACGTGACACAAGACGTGGCCGCTTGCTCCATACGAGCAGTTTTTCTGGTGCTTTTTTGTCTAATGGAAGTCAAGAAGGAAAATTAAAAATAATTCTATTTCAAACATCCGTACTGACATCCTGCGCCACGTACATTGAGTGCGTTTTCTGTATGTGCTGTCTTTGCTCGGAGGGATTAACCGGTGCCATCGATCAAAGTAAGACATTCTTGAAATCCGACCAGAGGAAAAAACCATCTGACAATGTTTTTCTGAACTCGGAGGAAGGAAGGAAAATTCAACGCGAAGGAAAAATGAACACTTAACGTAAAAGTCGAGTGAAGTGGCAAAAAATACCAAACGGTTGACGAGAGCAAGATGACGCATCCGTAACCCTGTCTGAATGCGTTGTGGAAGGGTAAAGAATTAAGGAAAACTGGTCATTTGTATGATTTTCGTTTGAAACCGTATTGTCATGAGTATAAAATCACCCTTATTAAACAACTCCCTAGTATTTTTGACCAGATTTACTACCGGTTTTTAAACCGGATTTTGTAATTGTTCTTTCTTATAAAGACTATCTGTATGCACTATCAAGCACTACTATCTTATGAACATTATCGATAATGATTGACTAATTTTCTTTAATTTGAAAAATCGTTTTTTTGTAAAGCTTTTGTTTTTCAAAGAAAATTACCTAGCTTCTATCGCTATATAGTAAAAACAGATCTTAAAAAAGTTACTTCAGTTCTAATTAGGTTTTGAATCCACATTATTTTTAATTTTAAAATTTTTATCATATAAAATAAACAAATGATAAACAATGAAAGTTCTGAAAAATTACTAAAAACTATATTTTAGTGCCCGCAATTTTCCAATCTTTTATAGTTTATGAGAAGGTGTTATTACTCAAGCAAAACTACGGTAATTTTCAACATGAATTAATAACATATCAAAAAAAATTTCCACCTGGTGTTTGGTGGAAGCGGTTACACTGTTAATGAAATTACTTTTTAACTGTTTTCCTAATCCCAAACAATTTCAACCACCATGACCGAGTGAAATATAAAGCGACAGCCATGCCAACACTGGCTTTGACGGGTGAATTATTCGCGGCATGATAGTAAAGTACGCGCACAGAAGCTGTACTCAGATCGGCTGCCGTCAAAAGGCATACCGATGTCATGAGGATATTCGGCGCAATCTTTCATGCGGATCATGTTCCACCATCGACTCGGACAATCCGCTCGGAGGGTCACGATCCCCCGCTCTGCAAGGCTCAAGTTCCTACTCTCTCTCTTTGTCGTTCGTCACGGCAGTCAAAAGTAATAAATAATTAGCATTATTTGTTGTTAAGCGATTCGAAGTGAATGACTTCGTGGGTCAGTCGGTACCGAGTACAGATTTTTGTTTGGCGTATTTTTGGATCCGGGGTCGTGGGAGCACAAGAGTAATTTTCCCGACAGGTGGTCGGGTTCTGTTTTTTCCTTCGTTTATTTTTTGCCTGTTTTATTTCGTTCACTTGCTCACCCCCGAAAAATGTTCTTTCAACGGGCCGAATTTACTTTCACTTGTTAGCACTCTAAGGAGGAGGTACAACAATATTTATTCGCCCATCTATTTGCTGCCCCGTTTGAAGTCCGGCGCACGATCGGTGGGTTAATGAGGAAAAACATGTCACCCTCTCTCTCTCTCTCCCTTACTACTAGTGTTTCTACTAGACCGTCCTTTGAAGTACACTAATCATGTTTTGTTAGTAAATAAATCATCATCTACCAACCAAACCAGTGCGTCGATAGTTGAAAGTGAAAACCCTGCGCAAATGTGTTACGTAAGAAGGAGCGGGTACTAAGAGAAAAAACAAGAAAAGAAAAACATACCAAAAGGACAGGAGAAAAAGCGACCCTGCATCACATTCCACCGAGCTCCATCATCGCGCCCTGTGCGTCATCGTGGCGAAAGAATCACGTTTTGCCCTTTTTTCTCGCTTTCCATCCTCGAGCAAGCCGGCCTTCCCGGGTAGACTCTGGTGCATGTGCATCGATACGATGTGCATAAGAGGTGGGAAGAAGGAACTCGCCGAGCGCAGAGTGTCAGTCAGTGTGTCAGTGTGTTGGCCTTCAGGCTGTGGCGGAGATGCACTTTTTTTAATGCGGACCGAACGAAACGAGAGAGAGAGAGAGAGAGAGAGAAAGAGTCACCTAGAAGGAGCACCGAAAGAAGAGCTGGAAAACCGCATCAGAACAATTTTAGTTGTGTTTGCAAAATCTGGGTAAATGCTGGCAAAGAGCCTCCAACCACGTTGTCATTGCTTCAAAACCGGTTACATCGGGAACCGAAGGCGAAAACAATTTCCGCATTGGAGGTGATCTCGAAAGAAAACGTTGCATCATGGAGGATGCCCTTTCCAGGGGGCCCTTCCCCCCCCCCCCCTCCACTATCGCCTTTCCTTCGTCAATTGGCTTCTGCTGAAGAGAAGGCAAGAGCGAATCTTGGTTGAAGAAACACTTAGCACGAAAGGAAGCTCGTGAAAGATAATTTCCCACTTCCAGCACACCAGCACTCCCCCAGTTTGCACGCCTGGACCCATCGCCTGCTCTTGACACTCTTGACGCCCAAGATAAATCACTGCTTTTAAGACCATCTTCCGGTTTTGCTGTACGTTGAAAAGCGGGATAGATTCTACCACCTCCAGTTCGGCGTACCTTATCGAACGTGCGCTGCAAGGATTGGCGGTGCATTGTAAATGACGTTCAGGTTTTTGATGCATTAGAGTGCACACTAAAAAAACGCTTTATGGACTTGTTTTTTTTTTTTTTAATTTAAAGACGCTCCATTTAATCCTTTGATGTTGTGCAGTTCTGTTAGCCTGCCCATCAGCTTCCAAACGATTATGGGAGTCCCGGCATGCACGAAGGTGGGACAAAGACGAGGTACGATCAGTTCTACGCCATGACTTGTTTTTGCCATCAACAAACACACACATGCGCGTAGCCAAGGACACCCTCGGTGGGAGAGGACCAAATTTAATCAAAAAGTATCACTTAGCGGAAATGGAATGCATTTTATTGAACGGCGTGAGCAATGGCGTCGTTCAGGTTTATTTTGCAATATTAGTGAGCATCTTTCTTCTCCAACAGTTTGTTCGATGCATCTCGTGTACTTCTGGGCTTTTTTGTTAATGAGTGGTGTTCTTTTGATGATTATTATGAACGGTTTTCAAATGAAGCCATTTTAAGGAATATGTTTATGAGATTTTTGTGTTTTTGTTTAGATATGTTTTAGAAAGCGTGTTGGGGTAACGCAATTTTTTAGCTCTTTATTGGTATATAATAAAAATAAGATAAAATACCACTGTTGGTGTAAAATTTGGTATCAATACTATTTATTACTACAATACTATAATAATAGCTTCCAATAATAATAGCTTCCAGCAATAATAGCTTCCTTTATTATTAGATGATACATTCGTCGGTTACACAAAATCTGTTTTCTTCATAAAATAAAAAAAAATAATCAAAACATCAATATTTTACATAAAATATTTATAAACTTGGACAAAGCTTCAAATGGCTCAAGGTTTACTTAGATTGTATCGCAATAAACGGTAAATGCTCTATTTTTAAATTTGTGATTATGGAATGTAAAAATATCTTCTTAATCGTCTCTGCAATGTCTGATTTTTGCTAGCTCCATTTTAGATAATCGTGAATTTTTGGTACAAAAATTACGTTTCTTGTCTCGCCAGCCTCCACCGACAGCTTATGAGTCATGCAGAGCACATTCATTTTTCTCGCCTGACCTTGGACACTCGTCTGGATGTCAGTGAAATTATTTCATCAGATAAAATCGATTATCCTTGTTTTACGTGTTTCGTTTGTGCGCGATGTGTTTTTCCATTCCAACCGTTTTTCACATTTAACTGAGTGGGAAGATCTGCGGTCCGGAGTAAGATTCGTTCCCTTTTCTCTCCTGCTTCAATTGGGTAATAGGTGCCGAAATGCTGGCCCCAAAAATACATATATATGTGTGTTCTTTCCCCACTCTTTGGTCTCCTCTCTTGTGAGGACGAGGGAAAACGAGCGAGAAACCAGCCAGAGGAAGCAGCGATCTCAAGTTCGCGCAATTTAGCGATGCGCGTTTGCATTAGTTGCTAAAATTTTATATTTTTATTTAATGCTTTTTTGCACCGTCCCGCAACCCCCTGAGGTCCGGTGGCGTTCCTCCGGGCTCGCCACACACAAACACACATTAACACAGCTGTGTAACCCAAGTGCGCCGTCGAGGCGTGGCGTGGCAAGGAGCGAAAAAAAGGGACAGACGGGGACAGTTATGCCCGCGAAACGAAGCGCGCAGTCTGCGAAAGCCGCCGCGACGCGCGAAACCGACGACGAAATCGAAAATATTCAAGGTCACCACAATTGATATTCACTGCAACGCGGCCCCAAACCGGCAGCGGCGTCTGAAAATGTGATTTTCGCATGTCGTCTGCGTCGCCGTTCTGGAGGCCGAAGAGGGATGCCGGTGAGGGGGTTTATGGGGGTGCGAAAGGGTGGAGCAAGATTCATGGCGGAGTATTAAAAATTAAACACATAAAGCGCCCGGACGTCCATTGCAGCGAAATGGAAGTGCTGGTAAGGTCTGTCGGAGCCGGAGATGAAGCAGAAATAAACCCGTTTCGGGTGAAGCGATGGAGCGAACAAGTAGCAGCTTATCGAGGAAGAACGCGAAGAAATTATTTGCGCAATGTTCCAATGTAAAATTGTAGCCATCATTAAATTTAAAAGAAGCTAAAACTAATGAGTAAAAATTACTGTTGTAAAAAGATAATTGATAATAATCTTAGAATCAAGTGTCGAAACACTTGCAGTATCACGAAACACTTGCAGTCCCCAACATAAATAAAATAAAATAAATATCAGACAGGTAATGTAGATTTTTCTAAGGTGTGATTTTAGTTTACAAACATGACAAATGTTGTTTTGGGAACGAGTTTTAGTAATTATACAATGAATAAAACTGCTACGTTTGTTTTAAACCAGAAAAGATCATTGGACAAGAAACCCCATTCTACACTCGAAGCCTCAACCAGCTGTTTGTGAAAACTATCATCCCCTTTTGTGATCTATAGTCGCTCACAAATCTAGATACTTCTGACAAATTAAAGTGTAAAAATTCCACAGAAAAACCAGTCGACAGTTCAAAAAGTTTCTCACTATACTAACTTAAATGTATTCGCAAAATTTTAGAACAAACCGTTCAAACTTCCATCGGCTTGGATGCAAGAAATGCGACACTTGCAGCGTTCAGTGCGCATTTAATCGAACATGTTTGTCAAGCATTCCTCACGCCGTATTTTCCCCTTCCGGCCCACAGCAACCCTCGGCCACGGGCTGTTTAATGCAAGAATGTACATAAATTGGCCACCACGAAGACGAATCCGCGTGGATGCTGCTGCGCCGGGTGGGTGAACATAAGTCGACCGTCGACGAAACGGCGATGATGACGATGAAAGCGAGAACACGACGTTCGCGCCGATGCCGGCCGCTCCTGCTGATGCTGTTGATGTCTTTCGGATGGGGTACTGGTTTGTGTTCCTTTTTTTCCCACTGTTGATATTTTTATTCTGTTTTTAGTTTCATTTCATTTGTTTCTGTTGCTGTTTAACACCATCTCGGGCGGACGCACACCAACCCACGGTGCACGGTGGGAACGAAATTTCGGCCTGCGTAAAAGAATTTGCTGCCCACGATTCCGGTTTTCACGGAGAGAAGATTGTGTTCTGAGTAATCGTACTTTCGATTTTTTGTCACCAATGTCCTGACCGTTGGTTGATCGTTCGGCAGACGCAGATCGTAATGTTCTAGTGCTTTGTTTCAGAGGTGTGTATGTTGCTTGGCATTTTTGTTTTCTCATCACTTGAAACCCACACGAGATGCACGTTCTATTTTTCCAACAGAAGATGTAGTGATGGTTCAATTGTCTTCAGAACGAGCACTAACCTGCGATACGTTTAAATTTTCAAACGTTCTTTTTTTCGCCATGCTCATTGTGCTCGAGGTAACAATAATTCCCTAAAATTAATGAATACAACCCGCTTGACATTGGGTATGCATGATGTTTGCGTACTCAATGGATTGCGTAATTTGATGATGTCAACTTCAAGATTTTTAAAGACTACTTACCCGATCCAACCAACGGGGTCAATTAATCATATACAACTGGTTTTGTTACACACCTTGGATAATGTTGCTTCAAGCAGGATCTTCTTTAATACATGTTTTAAGGTTTATAAACACAATTTTTTCTCCTAAGATTCTTGTCTCTTTTAGAAAGATATATACCCTGCACGTTTTTGAATTGAATTGTAATATCGATATTTTTAATAATTTTGAATTTAAGACATAGTAGAGTCTTTCTAGTCAAATTAAATCTCATCGTTGGCCAGGTAAAATCATCTGCCGCTAATCTGACTTTGTCGATCCTTGATCCAAAAATTGGGGCTGCTACATGGTGTCAAATAAATTCTCATGCCTCTTTTTCATCGAGCCCTGGCTCGCACTTTACAATTCATACACTTACAACATATTTTTCAAATATTTTACTGTGAAATTGTCCCGTGTTGAGGTAAAAACGCTTCTGTGACAGGTTGACAGAGCTTTTGTCTTTTTCGATGAAAGCAATTTGTGCTATAGTAGTCCTCACACTGTTCAAATTGACAAATCTGGGTCTCATAGGCCCAAGTACCTTCCATATGTTATACGAAAAATAACATGTTAGGGAGCTAATTTGTCAGTCTTTTGTATATTGATAAACTGGACTCCCAGATCATCCGATCTTAATGCAAAGAATTATTTTGAGTGGTCATATACTCCATCAAATATAAACAACTAGAAACATACTCGCTGTGGCCCAATTGAATTAAGCAATCCTTCTTATTTGAGAGAAAATTGCGATTGAAGTCGTGCGTACCGTATGAAACGGTTTTGATCAGAACTGTAAATGATTTATTGAAATGTAGATTACAAATGAAAATAAAACCGAGCAAATCTGACACAGAATTATAAAATGAGAGTTAATGATGAGAATATATTTGACATCGTCTATATAGTTTTTTACACAATTCTCTATTTCGAATACATCCCTGCCAACCCAAGGATTTTGTGATGCAGGTATTTTCTTTAGAACCTTAATCCCTCGGTAACCACTGCCTCCCCAAAATCGACTTATCTTCCGGTACCTGACTTCCAAATCCAACGGTAATCGATAGAAGATGATCCCCACTGGCACACTGGCGAAAGGATACCGGCATTCCCACCGGCGGCCATGGGTTTGTTCGCATGAGCGAAAAGCGATTCTCATTAAGATTCACTGCACGAATGCTATAATTTCGAAAGGGCGGAAACATTAATCCATCGATAGGCGATGCGAAATGCGCCGCCGAGTGCAAACTGTCGGTCGCCCGGGTCCAAAACGGCGAGTACCAGGAATTGGAACCCTTTTTCGGTCCTATTCTTTCGGAATTGTGTGCTCCGGCTTGCTCATCTGCCGCCAGCAAGCGGTCAAACCCGGAATCCAGCGCTTCCAACATGGCGTCCGGTTCGCCGGCCGGCCGTAAGAACAAAAACACCGTAAGTCCCGTTAGACGCCGTTGCCTCGGGACAATCCAACAGTGCAGTGGAACAATAACGAGCCCAAGGAAACCCGTAGGAAAGTAACCGCCGCGCAGAGAAACCGTTCAACGAGATTGGGCAGGAGCTGGGAAAATTGCAGCTCAAGGTTTTGTTTGCGTCTTGCGTGGAGCGACCCGCTGTCCGGTGGCAGCCCATGTTCTCGTGTGTTGCGCCAATTTCATTCTTGTCAAACATGCAACCATCCGAAACCTGGTGCTAACGGTTTAGCTCAGTGTGTTTTAAATATGTTGAAGTCAGAAGTGCAATGTGAGTAACACAAGGATAAAAGCCATCTTTAAATACATCATAGAAGCACACCATTGTGAGGATATTTGCTTAAACCAAATAACTGTGATTTCTTGAATTTGTAGAAGTTCTTAAAAGTTAGTTCCGAAATATGTTTGATTGTATCTTAAAACAAGAGCGGAAAGCTATTCCCCTTCATGATCCATCTCATTCTTCAAGAAACAAACTGTAGCATTCAACGGTACAGAAGAGATTAGTTACATTTTAAGCATTTGGAGTTAAGTTTTCTAACAAAATGTTACCCTCTCGTTTTTTCACTACGTTGCGAAGAGTGCAAAAGATAATTTAATGCATACAATAATAATAAGCGAACCCACAAGAACCTTGGAACGTTTTCCATGAACAACCATATGCACACAAACACACAATACGGCAGCGGCAATTTTTTTTTTTTGTTTATTTTGGGTATAATTTTGCGGCGCTCATAAACCCATCCTGCCATTCTCCCCAAGGGACCCAAGTCTCCACCCGGGGGCTTAGCGTGGCTCCATAATGTTGCCCACCCGACACCGATATGGGCGATTTTGTAGTTTTATATGCGCGTCTTTTCGGTCGCTCTTCTCAATGTTTCTTTTTCCATGTTTGTTAGCTTGGTTTTTCTTCCTGGCTTGCGATTTTATTTGCGACCGACCAGGTTTCGGTACGTGCCGTTGTGGCGCATGTTGCCTCAAGGATATTTCGAAGCCTAACGATCCTCGATGCATTGTTAAGAGTGTTTTAGTTTTCGAAGGTTTTTCTTACCTTTGAAGCAAACACTAATTAAGCTCTTTATTTGTAGATATTCTTATTCAATTATGCTCCATATTTTTAAATTTGAGGATATCAAGAAGGGGATCATTTTAATATTACCTAATTGTACGATGATTATTTTTTGTATTAATTATTCCCTTAAAAACATACATTCTTTTTTTAAACCCTTACTTCCTAATCAAAACTCCTAAAGCAAAAAGACCAAAATTGGATAACACCGTGCCGTCATCAAAAGACCTGTCAGTCTGGCTTTTATTATTCCTGTCGATCAAGGCTCGATGGAGTCGGTTAAATCGCAAACACAAAGGTACATTACACCACCATAGTTTGAAATCATGAATGACCATCGGCCAGTTGAGTTAGAATGGCTCGGCTAATGTAAAAGAATAAATATTTCTGAGAACAAAAAATGCATCGAAACTTATCGCTTACAAAAAAAGGTGCACTAAATTAGCGTTTACTCCCATTGCACCGTCGGCCGATCGCCGGTTCATAATTGATCGTCATTTAACCATCGGGTTCGCGTCTGCACAACCTGCAGTCACGGAATTAGGCCTTTGATTTCCCACCCCCCAACCCGACTCGGCGGCGCCATACGCCCGAAGCCCACCAGAACCCCTAAAGTTTCCAGTTCGCGGTATTGACGTGGAAGGTGCACAATTAAAATGTACTTAACCGCGAGCCGAACCGCGATTGAAGCTTATTGAGCTTTGATGGGGGTTGCGCTCTCAAAATTGAGCGCAATCTTCGATGCCGCCGGTGGTGGTCGGAATTCGGCTTTATGGCCGTTCGCTTCCGACAGGTTAATTTTGCGGTGTGCACTTTTGATTTCTCTATGACGCGTCTGCAGAATGCATTTCGGTGTGTTCGAAATAGCCTTGAGTGGGGCGCTTTATTTTTTAAAGGTTCGAAACTCACCCTGGAGACATGGACGCAGACATGGACGGGAGCAGCAATTGGAATAAATGAGATTTTTGTTTTCTTTTTATGGAACCTCTTCATATTAATGCAAAGAATCATTTTAAAAATAACTAAAAATAATTGACTGATGGAGAAAAATTTCATATCTTGTTTTAATTTTTATTTGAAAGTGAAAAGATTTTTATTAAATGTTTACCCTTAATTCCCCTACAAATAAACCATGTACATATTGATAATTTAATCAATCCCAATTTTTCTACACAATTTGCTTTATAAATCAGGGAAAAGGGTCATTCTCAAATAATGGCAACCCGGAAAGGGTCTGGTTTGGAAAATGACGTATGTTGGGGACTAATTATTGAAGCTTTCTCTCACAAAAACCCATTGCGTGCAAGCACATTTACATGAAACGAAGGACCAATCCTTTGGTTAGAGAAACAAATTAAACATTAAAAAACAACACATCAACTAAGGAACCGTTTAATCCTCAATTGGCTTTTTTTGTTGCTGCAAAAAAAGGATAATGAGCGAATGTTTGTTGTTCGAAAAAGTTCCCAAGCCCGGGGGACGAGACGAAGCCTGGGTTCTCCGGAAGCGATAGCTGAGAACGTCACCACGCATTGACGGGAAAAGTGTTCCTTATGTTCCGTGCTCCATGTGCGTGAACTAATAGAGGGAGAGAGAGAGAGAGAAATTCAGTCATTTTTTTAAACATACACACGCCTGCGGACATCACGCAAGTAACAAACGGTACATTTGGGTTTCTTTTTGCAATAACGCAATTCCCGGCCACCCAGTGAACCCCCCGACATCCCCCTCCCAAAGCATGTTAAAATTTCCATGCACCACTTTCCAGACAACCCACAATTTCACCATCCTCCCGGCGTTTCCTTCACCAGGATGTTGCCCAGGATCAGGATGTCCTTGTCGGCGCTCCCGGCCCAGTGGCGAGTTGGACGAATTGAGTGAGCGTGTGCTTAACTGTGCCTCTTGCGTGTCCTCTCGCCCATTCGGCCTTTCCCTGCAGCCGAACGGTAATTTCCGGCACGAAAAGGATCCCCAGGACGCCTCGTTTCTTTCGCTTCAAACGATTCCTTTTTGTCTCGTTTTTAAACCCCACCAACAACGACGACGACTACTCGGGTGTTTGCTCACTCTTTCAACGGTAATCGGAACGGGCATGAATGTGAAATCTCCCCACCAAAGGGATCTTCCTGCACGGCCCGTTCCCTCGCCATCCGCTCGTCGGTGAGAAAGGATGAACGTTTGATGCGTTGCGAATGAAGCGCGTCATGTTGTTTGAATGTTCCCCGAGTCCCGGTCCCGTTTAAATGTTAAGTTTTTGATGGATTTCTGTCGAAGTGCGGGAGAGCTGGCATGTCCACACCGTAACGGCGAATACTCGTCTGGGTGAGGAAAAGGCAAAATGACGCACGGAGGGAAGGTTAATTTAGGGCGCTGGAAGGACCGGGAAGGGTGGATGAAGCGTCCAGCGAAGGGAAAAATTCTAAATTAGAGTGAAATTATGCGTCTCGCCTTGGACACACGGTACGGCACGATATCAAAAACCCTTTTCACCGCTCGCCAGCAACGGAAGGCCAGACGCAAACGGAATTGGTTTTAAGTAGTTGGAACGAACTTTTGATATAATAATTAGAACCATCCCTCCCTTCATTTTATACCTCGCCATTTTACGGTTTGCTTCCACTCAGTTGATTTATGTCCAACGCAAAAAGATTACTCTGGAAATGCCGAAAAACATTGAAGGAGTCATTCCAAAGGGAAGAATAAATCATCAGAGTGTTGTTGTAATTTAAGTTATCAGTTAGCTTATTTAGTCTCAAAAATGTTAAAAAACTGTTGAAAAGTGTTTTCAATATAACATTCTTGCTGTATCTCTTTGAAATGGAGAAATTAGTCAATACTTTTAGTAATTTTAGTTTTAGGTAAAGTAAATAGAACAATCCAAATCCTTAGTTTATTTGAGTCTTTAGGCCCTCGAAAAGTTTTCCTGTACAATCTTATCATAAAAATTTATAAAAAAATATCAGTACAATATTTAATTTATCTCATTAAACCCCTTTTCGCATGCGAAACAAAAATGTGTTGGTACAAATTTGCTCGTAAAACTTTGCTTCAGAAAAACTACGTCAATTACGCATTGCGTAAATAAATCCATCGAATTGATTGTTAAAAATAAACAAACAATTCGGCTTTGCATTGGGCTGTAATTTTCACCCAATTTTTCGGTTTCGATCCGTTCGATCGTGCTCTGGCCCTTTTTACTTTTCCCGAGCCGCCACCAATTCTGGCTGGCTGGCTGGAGAGATTTTCCTCCCAGCGAAAGACGCCTCGAACCAGCGCCACCGAGTTCGCGGCTTGCACGGAGCCTTTGATTTTATTAATCATATTAGCCGCCCCTAATGGCCGTTATTAGGCGCCCTTCCTTCTTTAGTCTCGCGAACGAGAGCATTGTGTGTGTATGTATTTTTTTTTGTTTTCACCAAGACACCTCCTTGCAACTTCCTCGCCGCTTGGCGTCGAGGTTTTAATGTCCCAAACCATTTTACGGCCACGGTTATATCCTCGCGGCGTCATGTGCGCCCCACAGCAGTTGCGTTGTGTTACTTCCTCTGTTGCTCCAACCCAAAACAAGCACCATTCGTCCTTGATGCATGCCACAGATCTCGGGGCAGCTCGGTAGCTCCAAGGTGCCCCGGGTACTTCGGGCGAACGCGAAGCGCCCCAAAAGCGAGATGCGATGATAAATGCAATCTAAGTGTAGGTTTCGTAAAGATGCCTCTTCAATTGCCGACCCGTCGCCAGTATTTGGGGAAACCATTAGGGCGGGAAGGGCTTAGGAATTGTGCCCATCGAGGAAGGATGCTGGTGGTGAGCATAAAGCAAAATGCGGAAACTACACGACAGCAGACATAACTGCAGCATAAAACCCTCCAGCATCAGTGAGTGTTTGCGTGTGTTTTTTCACGTGTCCTTGAGCTTGTTCTCAGAAACAAAATTCGAACTGAAGCCAAATTCTCTTTTTGCTCCCCCTTTTTACTCACTCTCTTATACACTGTTGGATGAAGGGGAAATAATGGAACATGGTTGGGGGGCTCCTGACGAAGAGGCGTAAAATTTTACAGTTTGTCGATTCTCGTCCATCTGCCCAAGGCCAGCGAAAATTGAAATTTCGGGAATGCTATCGCCAATCGCGAGTTTGCTTGCCGGATGAGAAGGACATTCTTTCGTGGAGCATTCAACAGTGCATCCTTTCTGTCAATCAATAGAAATTGCTTTCATGTAAAACAAACTTCTTTGAAAAATACATCTCATTTGTGAAGGAAGTTGAAGAAACTTGTACAATTTTCCATCATGAACATGAAAATCACAATAATTTCATCGCCCGTACCGGCTCACGTCGATCGATCGGTTCGTTTGGGTCTATTTATATTCATAACCACAACCGATGCTTGGCTTCCGTGAGCTAGAGACCTCCCTCGATCCCTCCTGACCTCCTCCTGATATTCCAGCACGCAAAAAGGCACTCCCTCGCTCATAAATTCACAACCATTTCCTTCATCCGATTCCAATACAATTAATGGCTGCACAATGTGCGATGTTTAATAAACAATCAGCCGTCGCACCACGGAAATGTTAAACATCATCGCCCAAAATTGTAGACTCGGAGAGAAGCAAGTAGTGGTAGCAAGGGAGTGGATGGTATATCAAAAATACTCACCCACCTCCACCTCGCTTCACGCTATTTCCGTGAGATTTTTTCGCGTGCGCTCACCCTTTTTCTGAAAGGAGTTTAGTTTCCTTTTTTGTCGTCTCAAGCTTTATGGTAAACAGAAAAATTAAACTTTAACGACACGCAAACAAAAATCACCGAATTACGTCTTCTGTAGTAGTTTGAACGTTTGACTTCACTCTTATACCTATCATTCATTTCCTTGTCCGCTCAGGAGAGGTTTATGATCATATCGGTCAAATATTTTGCTACGTTTGTAACACTTGCGAGTGAATTGAAATATTTGCAACAGAATGATAGTTTTATCGGCAATTCTACCAGAGAGCCCAATGGACAGTTTAATTTTTTCGTTATTTTTTTCTTTAGTTTTGTTTATAAAATTTTGCTATGTTAAAAAAAATAGATAATAGTGTACTATAAATTAAAGTATATACTTGTGATGCAAGATGAGGTAAATTCTGGGCAAAACTCAACGGTATCTTTGGCTGATTTTTGTAAATTAAAAATTTGTTTATTAAAATAATTGAGCTGTCCGTACCAATTTCAAGTGAATCTTTTCTTTTTACAATAGCTATATGTTGATACTATCCAAACCATGTAAACCTAAGGTTGGTCAAAATTTGTATCCATTTATCACCCATTATTATTATGAAATTCCTGATATTTGTACTTATGTGAAATTCAACCAAGACATTATTGTTCGGATGATAACAAAAAAATTATGAAATTTGTTGCGATTATTGAACATGATACTTATTGGGTGAATTGGTTTTTCAATGATCATACTCGCAATTTTCTAAAATTTTTGTTTCGGATTTGTTGATCATTCAAACGATGTTAGAGGTTTGAACTTTGAATTTTAGATTTGTTCTTTTGAATCAACTGCATCAATGTTATTGCTGAGGATGGGAAAAATAATAATAACATATTTTTCATGAGAACTTTTTTCTAAATTAAATAATAAAATGTATTTTGTAATACAGAGTCTAGTTGTACGAATAATTGGTGCCTATGCAAAACCTCAATATACTTCCTCCATGTTAAATGCAAAGTACAATGTTTTGATTTGAAACATGATCTGTAATGCAAATTTTTTCATTAGTTGGTCATCCGCTACGGTCAACTATTAGTACAAGAATCTCGCGTAGCCTTCTTTTGTTTTATTGGCTATCTTTCTCATTCTTATCTAAACCCCAAAGATGCTCCCAACCCTCACGTCCGACTGCTTGCAAAATGGCCACCGCACTGTGCATTTCGTCTCGCACTTTCCTGTCAATTGAAGCGCCCATCCTTGCGCCCTCTTTTCGGACGCCGGTCCGTTATGCATCAACAATTGAGCCACCCTTCCGTTTCCTCCATTCACAAACACGCACACTGTGGCCGGGACCCACAACTTATAGCCAGCCAGCCAGCCAGTCTGCCGGCGGGTTTGGGTCCGCGAAAAAAGGGTCGATATGGGGGTAGGAAACAAAGCGAAAAAAGAGTACAAGCACGCACACACGAACAATGTTAAATATGTTCAAACTAATAACCAAACGATGGCATAGTGAAGTCGTGCCGGCCGACGGAACCGACCGTACGTGCGCCCCCGTCGGGGAGGGTCAGGGAGGTTGACGTCGTTGTCGTCGGCGGCGCACATACACATTAGATTTACATAGAGTTTTGTTAATTTATAAACATAACGATGGTTGGCCTTGAAACCTCATGCGTCGGCCACCAGTGAAGCGAAACGCGCTGGCTGGCGTACCAACTCAACATGTGGTGCCGCAGCACGACGCAGGAGGAATGGTTAAGGAACGGATTGCAGACCTTCCCGAGTCAACTGAATGCGACCGAATTGTAACTGAGCTGGTCCGCTGGCGGGTTTGCGGAAGGGATCGTCAAGGAAGACACCCGAAAATCATGCTTGATGATATCGAGAGAGCGGACGCAGTTAGAAATGACAAAAACAACATCGCAGAGTTGGGGCAGAGCGAAAAACAAAAACAATTTCTTCTTTTCCAACCACCAGGCGTCATTGATATCATCTGGAATGAAATTGAAAGTACGAAGGAAGAATTGCAGAAACTAGCGAGTCTCGCCACGTTGATGACGTGGCGTTGGCGGTATTTTCTTTTTTGTGAGATGATCGTGCAGCACCCAGAGTTGGACATTGACATGTTCATGTACTGTCTAACGGACGTCACTTGGACGGGTTTCAACCCATGGTGACGTCTCGATGCGCCGCAGACGATATTACACTTTTTTTCAACTCCAATGAGACGAACGAGTTAAACGAAAGAGTTTTTGCAAACTCCCGCTTGGCCAGCTGAAATGATGAACGACTACGTCAATGCGTCCTCGGCAGGACGTGCTATGTCTTCTTGGTAGAAGCTTTCATTCCTGATTAATCGGAAATCGGATCATCTGGAGATCATCTTAGAAAATTAGGTTGGTAGAGTTGTTCAGTTGTCATTAGGATAATCAGAATGTCAAACCTTTATCCCCCACTATTTATTAAACTACTTATTAAAAATGGGTTTTGTTTACTTAGTCTAATAAACGAATCTTGTGCCCAACTAGACTTACTTTTTTTCATTTTAAATATGTGGAATCAGGAACGCAAACATTCAAATATTACATTGCAAAACTGAACTACATTTAAATAATGTTATTCATCTTAAAAATCTACACAAAAAAAACATCTAAAATATTGAAAGTTTATTTAATTTTGCCTGCTTTATCAATTTTAATATTCTCGGCTAGATGATGTTTAATATCAACAATATGCAGAAAAACCGATACCCTAATCTAAAAGGATAGTAAATACTGTGTTGTATACGATATCATAAATTATCTTTATTTGAAAAAGAGTTTAGCAACCCCTTTTTTACTACGTTTTGTGATATGTGAAGAGCAAAAATACATGGTGCAAAATAAATATGATTAACTTTTTACATTTCCAACTTATGACTTCAGGTGACTTTTTCCTTTTCTACAGATGTCTTTGGTTTATCATTGGTGATGTTATTGGTTTATAAGATATAATTTTAAAATCATATTTGATTTTAATTTTTACTAATGCCAAATTTCAACCAACTCCTCAAACAGTACAACGTTTTTGAAGGTTTGAAGCAGTTTTGTTAGTTTTGAAGCAGCAATTAAAATTAGTTATATTTTTTAAAAGTTCGCTGAGATCATTTTTGTTACTTTATCAAAAAATTACTTCTACTGGGTAATGTCAGCTAATAACATCTTTCATTCAACATTACCTTTGATAATACCCCAGCGAGTGGCGCTGGTTTTCACGCCGTTGGATTAAGTTGCGTGTAAAAAACCAACCATCTTTTGGGGTGGACATCAGGACGCCAGCGAACTGACGAAGAACATCCTTGCAGATGCTTCCTCTGCTGACCAATCAAACCTGGGGCAAAATCTTCTTCCAATGCACTTTTCGGAACGCTTTTGCTTCTTTTGCTATCTCAAATTCTAGGAAATCATTTCCAGCCAAAAAGGCCACAAACAAA
>KE524984.1:900740-933240 GCA_000441895.2 Anopheles sinensis
ACTTTAGCAAAAAAAAAAAACCCATGCACACAAACAAAGGTAAACTAGAGTCGCTGCAAATGCTGCCACCAAAAACGAATTATGCATTCAGCCAGCTGCTGGCTCGCGTCTCTAATTCGATGCTCTAATGCCCGGTTCGTCGGTGCAGCCGAAGTAGCAGCATAGTATTATAGGCTCGAGCGGCTATCCGGCTCCTTTTTCTTGTTTTTCCCGCTCGCCTTAAGACGATCGCAGCAGTTTATCCCTTTTTTGTGTATTTAATTTGGCGGCGTTTGGCGCAGTATCGAATGGTTGGCACGAGCCTCGACCATTTTGATTAGATGCGGCCCGGACCTCACTTCTGTCTGGAGCGGGTGGCTTTGAAGGACCGTTCCCTCCCCGAGGAGCCAATGCTTGACTCCTTCAGCGCAGCTGAACATATAATGCTCGGCCGCCCCGTGCCACGATCGAGGATCTTTGGAGGGTTTGGTTCAGCTATTTGCCGATCGAAATAATAGCAGCACCGCTACTTGGCACGATCTCGCCACAGCTGGCTAGCTTCCGACCCGGGTGACGTCTGTGATCCGTTTAGCAAGTTCCCTGTTTTTTTTTTTCTTTCGTGTGCTAGCTTCGATCCATTTGATGCGCTTCGCTTCGGGCTTCTTGGGAGACGAAGAAGAAACCCAATTGGTTCGCGAATAAAAACCAAACTGTAGCCGATCGTCAGATTGCCGGATCAGATTGCCATCGGCGCACAGACTTGACGCGGGTTCGAAACGCACGAGCCAAACACAAAAGAAAAAACAACACATCTAAACGATTTTGCGCTTATCAAGAATTGCACGAAGACTACCTGAAACTTCTTTCCCAAATTCGATTAGAAACGATCCCTAATCGATCGCAAGACAAATAAGGGATCCACCAAAGGTGCACACTGGAGGGTACACAAATTGTCGATAAATTTGAAAAGTGCAGCTGTACGTACTTGAGGAAAGGCTTGGGTCCCGACGAGGAACCTGATTAGGAGGCGCTGGATCGGCATCCATTGCCCTTTGGCTTCGTTTTGATTCATGGTCATGCCCGACAGGTCCAAACGGAAGAGTGAATTGTAGAAGAACATAGGTTGGCGGATCGGTGTTTTTATTCCTGCACTTCACACAACAAGGTCACTTTACATTTCCTCTAGAGGCGTCGCCGCCTCGCGATCGAGCGCGTGGAAAGAGAAGATAAAAAAGGCGCGACATGTCCGAGACGTCGTCGAGCTGTTGGGAAGTAAACGTACAGATGGTTCTAATTAAATAAGAACCCCTCGTCTTCCACTACCGAAAGCCTCCATCCGGCATAAGATACTCATCTCCAAAAAATCGTGTTGGACGGAACTGTGTACTCGGTTGAAGTAATGGCAGTCATTAGTTTCAGAAGCTCGGTGTCTCCATGGAATCCGGGGTCCCTCGAAAGACACTGGGATGCATCCGGGACGCAGACAGCAGCCCGATGTGGTGGTGCTGCAAAATTAATTTAATGATTAAAATATTTCGTCTTCTTCGGTCGGCCAAGAAGGCAACAACTCGACCTCCGAATGGCATCGGAAACGGCATGGGAAGTTGAGTAATTCATTTTATAGGGTGGGTTTTGGGCACTTGGGTGAATTTGTAATTTAAACTACATTACGGGCTGGTGGTTCGTTCACTTTATTCGAGCATCGAGAAGTCGTCTGGTAGGATGACAAAATTCAATGCAATTCCACTTCCTTTCATTGCCGATGTTTAACACCTTGGGATTCACATTTACACGTCATCATTCGATGTTGCTTTTCTTCGTATCAAACAACGATATCTTAGGTTACACTTCGTGATATAAACAACATTTCCATACCATCCACGTACTGAGCACCAGTATCTCGTTATCATTTGATTTTCTTGATCTTTCTTTAACAAATTTATTCTAGCTCACCCTCTGATGTTGGCGGATTTTGTGTGTATTTTTCAGCCAACCATTGTTTTTTGCTTCTTGTTTATTATTCTGCTTTTTCCAGTTTTCTTCTACTATGTTCCGGTTTATTTACTTTTTATTACCTTTATTTTTCTAGTGACAAGCCAATAGTGCCCCAACACACCACTGTTCCCCATGCCTACTACGCGCGCCACACACAGACACACGTACAGACACCCCCACAACAGACACAACGCGCAAACAATGCTATGGGAGGCTTCAATAGCTCTGCCAACCGTCACGACAAATTCGTACTCAGGGTGAACCGAATGCCGGTAAAGTGTTGTCACTCTAGTAGTATCCGTATGTAGAGGGTACCGGGCCGCACCACCAGGACCTTTTTTGCAATGTTAGTTGTCGTTCACCCTAGTCGCAACACGTGGTTAAGTTCCATTTGCGACCACGCAGTAAACCGTCGAGCAACCAAGCAGTTCTTTGTAGTAGATTATTTTTTACTGTTTTCGCACTTTTGTTGCTTAGATTTATTTTTGTATTCTTTTCAACTAGTGGAAATGCACTGTAGGAAATTGGCGTACAAACAATAAATTGTATTTGCATAACTTATACATTCCAATTCTTTTACGCGATTTCTTTGAATTCGGCCGAATTGGTTTTTGTCCAATTTGGTTTAAAATTAAAAAACAATCGTTAAATAAACAGCCATTTATGATGCGGATCAAATACCGTACTTCTTTTGGATGAACCAATCCTTCATTTAAACAGCTGAGTTCAATACAATTTTTGGAGGGATGTCATTCAATTCAATAATAGAAGTTAAATGTAACTGGTACAGTGAAAAAAATTTTTTTTGAAGTATTGTATCGTAAAATACTAATAAGAAAAACTGTGTTAAATTTAGAACACTTGAAATAGATTTTCACACTAGAACTTATTTTTATTTGAAGAGAAGAATTTGCTAACTCATTTCTTCTATCTGATATATTTTACTAAGCTTATTCATTACAGGTTTTGGCGATAGATCCCTTTTGACTTGTGACAGTGAAACTGTTTATTCATTCTCCTTGAACAACAAAAGAAACGTGCTCGCCCAACGTGGGGCTCGAACCCACGACCCTGAGATTAAGAGTCTCATGCTCTACCGACTGAGCTAGCCGGGCGCTTGTGTTGGCATCTCTTCGGTGAACGGTTCGCATCAACACCTTTGTCCGAAACTAATCAACCTTTGTGCCCCGGCACGGATCCCAAAATAAAATTCGGCATCAAAACACTGCTATTTGTTGTTTTCTCGTTCGTTCTTTCTTTGCAAAGATTACCTTCCGCCCACTTTGCGAGCGGACGATGCTAATGAAAATATTTGTTTTCCCTCCGTCACGAACTGGTGAAAAGCAAGGCAAGATTTTTCCTCAGCTCAACTTCCCCTATTCGGCCACTTTGGTTCTACCACGCGCCGGCTTCACAGCGCCGCAATCACTATCTCATGCCGGCGTGCGTGTCAATTTAATTCCTTCTTGTTTACTTCACGTACGGCGTGTTTTTTCTGTTTCTTTCTTGCTTTTAAGTCCGTAACGATGCTCCACGTAATGCCATCACCAGCCCATGGCTCATTCCGGTGAGCACGTGCTCGTGAATGTTTCAAAATTCATAACCATAATTTATGGGCCGCTTCATCTGCGCTTCGAACCGCAATGGAAGTGCGCCATGGAGAGGAAAATTCTTGCGCGTAAAGTGTAAGAGCGGCCGGAGCCGGGAAACTAAAAGAATCACATCCATCCCACACTGTGTTCGATGCGTCACTGCCTGGATTCATTTCCATCCGGGAAAAAGTGGATAAACAGCATCGGCCGTGCAAGTGAGGGCCGGGCAAGCAGTTTTTCCGACCATCCGTTGGACGATGGTGTGGTTTGTTTTAATTTTTCCGGTGATTTATTCATGCCGTCTTAGATTTTTTCTCCCCTCTTGCGCCGGCCACCGGAGTATGGCGCTAGGGGAGAGTCCGAACGGCTTCCGTTTTTTTTTGTTGTCTTGAAAACTTTACCTCTTCCGGCGGAGTGATCGTGTCCGGAAAATGTGATCAGCTGCACACATGTACTTTCCACCGTAGAAGGGGAGAAAATATTCCACCTCGTTATGATGGGAGACAGATCGAGCTCCATTAATAACGCAATGTGTGAGTGCGCACCACGCACTTTACAGAAGACAGGCGATCGGTTTGGCTCAAATCAGAGACTTGAAGAAAAATATCACCCGAGATAGGAAAAAAAACGGACGTATACAAGAGACAGGAATGCTAAGACCCAGTTCAGTTGAAAATTTGGTCATTTAAAGTGGACGGAAATAAACTTCTTCCGTTAAAGCGGGAGGGTAGGTGGAATGATAATGCAATGATCGGTTTGAATTTCATGAACCAACTTCCCCGAGTTGAGTCCACTTGCAATCTAAAGCACTCGCAATGCATTCTTAATTCCTTTATCCACCAGTACGTCCTTTTTTCGTCCCTCTCCACTTCCGGTACATCCCCACCCCACCGTCGACCCTCAACGCAAACAAACCAACGCGTCGAAATTGCTTAATTATCTTTATGAGCCTTGTCTGCGGTAGGAGATTAATGATTCATGCTCGTTTTCAAACTGTCGGTCGGATTGAATGCAACGTTCCTTCAAACAGTTTTTTTTTATCGCTTCAGCTTCAAGCCTTCTTGACGCACCAGCTAAAAGCCCGTCGGACCGATCTTTGCTTTTTGCACTAGTTATTGTTATTTTTTGTTCCTCTCGGTTTGCGAAAACCATTTCGACTCGCCTTTTGGTTTTCACTTGCGAACCAACCAACGCGGTAGTTGTTTTATGGTTTGCAGTTGCTTCCTACTGCAGATTTTTTTTTGTTGTGCGTTCGTTTGAGATGGATTACTTTTGGGTACTGCTCTGGAGCATTATTTCTTAGTCTTACTTTACGACGGATATGTGATTTTTTTAGCTGTCATTTGTTTGCTCTTTTACGTACTGTTTGCTTTAAGACAGTTTTTTAGCTCTTTGGGCTCAACTTGGTCTTTCGGTTTTTTCAAATTCCCAACCAGTTTTCTTTGGTGCAATGGATAATCTTACTAGATGTTCGAAATATCATCAAAACCAAAAATACCTCGATACGACGAATGAAGAAATTAACTGGTTTAATAAAACAATTTCCATGATCATATTGTGAATGAACTAGAACGATTAACTTTGAAACCGCAAACGCTAAAGAACAAGAAGCGAGGTTGAAGAAAAAACTCGAAAGTGGTTAAAGATGATTGATTGCCAAAATCTCTAAGCCCACTTCAGCAAATTGGATTGCAATCTGGACATTCGGGGAGTAAGAGCACACATTGATCTGAGAGCAGTCCAAAAGAATGAGCAAAATATTTTTTCAGCGAAGCCAGAAGCGAAAGAAAAACAGATTCTTCTTGGCCATATGCTGTCACCGTGGGATTGGAGTCTGCTTTGGAGCTCACAGCCGGAGCATTTTATGATCGATGACAGCACGTGCCGGCCGGAGACTCGTGCACTTCGAGCAACCAGACCCACCAGCGAGGGTAATGCAACCCGAATGCACCGAACGTGATCACAATTTCAATGACGACGATCGGTGGGAAAATTCGGGACGCTCCTCGGGCTTCCCTACGCCCACACCGGTGCATTCGTCACGGAAAAGATGCCGAAAATAGTCTTTCCCTCTCGAGGCATGCACACGCGATGCTTACACGTGCGATGGATCAAACTTTCCGTTGGACCGGCATTCGGAGGGAGGAAAATCGTGGAAATTCAAACACCGTGGTGACCGGTTCCGGTGAATGAACGACCTGTCTCTCGCGTGCGGTATGGTTTCAGTGAAAGGGGAGAAAGCATAACTTCGGCGCGTGGGTCAGTTGGTGAAGGGGCAGGGAGGAAGAAGCATGGGACGCACTCATTCAATTAAGTACACTCTTATGTAAAACAAACGCATGTTGCGTCTGATGATGCACTTATTGCATCCACGTGGGGTTATTTTCTTTTTTCCGTTTACGGTTTTTGAGATCATCGAAGGCATATACCTCTTTTTCAGCCAGATATTTCGTTGGATATCGAAGCAAAATAATCCATCGTGAAATATTTTATTTTTCATACTGAACAGTTTTTGAGTTTGGTTTTGAGTGTCGGTCAATAATTTAATATGCTAATTAAATCAAGCACAGTTGTAAAAGAGACGTATACCCCGAAAATATTCTTAGTTTTTCTTTATTTAATTTGTGTAAACTGTTTATCAATGGCCACAACGTGCGTGATATTGTCCGAGAAAAAATTACAATAATTTGAATTACAATAAAATGAAATTTGATATAATTTACAATAACAAATAAAATCACTTAATTTTTTCTACTAAAATACTACGAGTTAAAATGTACAAATTAATTGTGTTCAATGAATCAATGAATATATTTACACTCGATTTATATGTTGGATGCAGATTATAGTTTTTATATAAATGCTTGCTATTAACTTTGTACTTTTGTAACAGTTTGACTAACTTTTGACAACATGAAACAGAATTCCTGATTGCTTTACTTTGTTTTAATATACTTCACGAAGTATGAAGATACGAACAAAGTTGACAAAATGTCTTGGTTATTTCCCTTATTCTTCTAAAAATAAATAAATTCAAATAAAACAACTTTGTTGTTATTGACGATCTGGCAACGTTTCAAAACAATTTCTGTAACGTTCCCATAAACAATTTCTGTTCTTTAAAAAAAACATTCATTCTGTCTAAAAAAAAACTAAGCGGATTTTTCATTAGGGGTGGCCTGGGTAATACGCACTCCTGAAGAATAACGCACTTTTTTCCAATTTTTTATAAAAAAGCGTTCTAGTCGCTAAAAAAGTCGTTTCCCAGCAAGAATGAACTAAAATATGGTCACCTCGTGAGTTTGATGGTGAATTTGACATTTATAAACTTTTTATTTGATCCAAAATTGGTTATTTGCATTCAGGAGTGCATTGTACCTCTATTTTATTCTGCATCTTGTGTCATTTTTATGGTGCATTTTCTCTTTTCGTTTTGGTGCGTATTACCTCTTTAGGAGCATATTTCCTCAACACAGGTACATTTGGATTTAGATACAGATGTATCAAAACCGGCCTACTTAAAATTGAAAAATTCATGATTTTTTTAGCAAAAAAGACAAAAATACTCTAACAGGTTACCGTTAGAACCTTAGTGAACCAAATGAATTGATAAAATCAACAATCCCGAGGCAATATCATTGAAAATTCAAAAGTTTTCCTAGAGGGTGCGTATTACCCCATCCACCCATACTTTTCCAGTTTAAAACGTTGTCGATAAGTTGGTATCCCATACTTGATGTTTTGATATTGATAATGCAATATTTTGGATTAGATAAAAATTTGATTTTTTTCAAAACTGTAATTTTTTTTAATTTAAGAATGTAAAAAATGTCTTGTTTGTGTTTGTGTACGGAGAACACTTGATCATATGGAGTTCACTTGACACCCTAAGTTCTACTTTGTGCCAAGACGAGTCTCCAAATCACCTTACGATCGAATATAGACTAGACATACGCTTCTCCATTTGAAGCTGGGACTTCCTCAAATATTCTATTTTCGCACTGGATTGGAAGGGAGCACTGTTTCCAGGAAAACATATTCCCATAGAGAGCACTTAACGCAAGACATGCAACACAACGTGAAGATTGTCTTACCATGGTACCTCCATTGGTGGAAACGTTGTGAGTTGTGATGAACGAAACGCAAATCGCTTGTTCGAGTTTTCCTAGCAGCCTCTGCCGAGAGAAAATGAGCAAGGTTTGCGTCTGCGCCAACGCTACCGAGTCAAGTGAACTCACAAATTTTCATCTCGTTTTCATGTTGCGAAGAGCAGAGTTTGTTCAACCTGTGCAAGATAATCATTCAACCGCCCGGCTAGCTCAGTCGGTAGAGCATGAGACTCTTAATCTCAGGGTCGTGGGTTCGAGCCCCACGTTGGGCGCTGGAAAATGATTTTTTCGTGATACGTCAATACGTTTATTCGAATATTAGATATAATAGAAGACTGTCAGTAAAAGTAGTTGTTTAACAAAATTAGATGATAAATATTGCACGTCTTATAAAAACATAAAATCGTTTGTAATGAACTACTAATGTTTGTTTATGTTTCTCTCTTTTTTCTTCTTCTTAGGTAAGTCTCACACTTGAATAGCCGGTGCTGATTGAGGAGCAACCCGTTGGAAGTATTCGTAATCCATTTGCATAAGATCGTTGAGGCAGCTTTTTGGTGTCAGCTGAAATACGAACTAATACTTATTTTTTGAAGATTTAAGTAAACCCGACGCCCTTTTGCACCTCAAGTCTTTCCATCATCCAGTGCACAGTAGAGTAAAACTCGATTCTCAGTAGAACGGCGCGAAGCAAAGGTAAAGCTAATTTCATTTAATTATTCTTGCTAATTGTTAGCCGTTCAGCTGCTGCGTTACAGTTTTCCTACGGAGAATGTTCAACTAGAATAGTGTTTTCCTTTTTATTATAAGCTAAATATAATTTTCTTTTACCAAATTATAGTCCAACTTCTATGTTTTGATGATAGAGATAATCATTATCGGATTGGTTGTTGCATATTTTAAAGAGTCTTTTCAATTAGATAGCCAGAATCTAGATTTCATAAATTAGTAGCAACTTGTTGAATAGTTTTCGAAGAAACAGTATAGCTCAATAATTTCTTATAACGGGTAAAAGAAAAAGTAAATGTTAACCAAACATCCTCCAATTCGAATTGTATGCTGTAAGACGTCATCAACAGTTGTATTGGTTGTGGAACACTTCTATCCGAGTTCTGTCTGATTTTTTGTTTCAATTCAAACAACCTACATTGATGACTTATTTATCCGTCGATGGATATCTCAATACGCTATAGTACAAAGTACTTAACAAAAAGGAGCTTCGACGCACATAACATTATCTGGTTGTGGAAGCTCCAAACTGGAGGTGGAACGTAATGACTGACAACAAAAATCTTGCGTTTAAGATTCTTCCCAACTCCTTAATGCCGCTAACCATTTGTGTCAAATTGGCACCCCGCTACCAACAAATTCTGTTGCCTTTTTCCAACCGTCGTGATTTTTTACTTCTCATTTGCAAGGGGAACTGAAGGGGAACCTTCAGTATTTTCACCTTCCCAAATAATATAAGCTATTCAATAGAATGGGGCAAACATATGCCTGAAAGCTTTGATTTAGCCGACAATCGATCGATTGATTGTCTGTTCTGTCGAGTGCCTCTTTACATGATGAAGATACGAACTGTATTAAAACTAGCTTTTATTTCAACTTATTCCGGGTTTAAATAATTTATCAACGAATATCTCGTAAAAGTGCTCATCGTTCGATTACCTAACCACGTGCTCTGTAAATATTTTTAAACACATGTCAATGCTCACCTAAAAGCTTATTTTCAAACTTGCTGCTATAAAAAGCTTTCCATTCAAAGAAAACGCAATTGCTCAAAAATGTTACTTCCTCAACCAACACTTTTTCTTCCCAATTTATATTAAGCAAAGTCATATATAGACAATTTTGAATCATTATAAGATTTTTCTCAATGTTAAATTCTTTGAATATAGATAAAAGATATAGGTTACATCATTAAAAACTCTGTTGGACTGAAAAACACTGTAAAGCTTCAAGTTAAACATTAAAGCTTCAGTTTGGTCACAAAGGTAACTTTAAGCAAGCGAAACCTTGATACAAGATATCTTTAACATAGATACTCTCCAATCGAGTTTGTGGTTCGTTCGTTCAAATGTTTAGAATTTTTTTGGTGATTTGGATAATCATTTTAACAAGTTTAATTCAATTATATCGCTTTAGATTTGATGTCAATCAATAAAATTGTATTGGTCAGATTCATTTTTATAGCTCCAAACATGAAGCGTGATTATTATTTTATTTTAACACTAGAATAGATTGTTTATGCCCGAATTCTATGGAGGAAAAAAATCGTAGGATTATTTTCCAATTTCGCGTATATCGTCTTTTCCTTCGTTTTTTCAGTCTCTCAAACTGCTGCTCCTTAATCTATTTGTTTATTTGTTGGATATATTTTCGACTCTTTGATGAACTGCTCAATCACTCTGTTAGCTCAGTGCAAACCAAATAAAATCAGCAACTGGTTTCTATGTTTAAGGCCATATTTTAACCAGTATCAAGTAACAACAGGTGGTATCGCATACGGATTTGTTTATTTAACCATCGTTTAATCTGTAATCAAGCGTTCATTTCCGATGAATTGGATGCATTTGTCAATCATTTTTGTGGAAATAAATGGTCCTTGAAATCAGAACAAAGGATCGTTACACTCTCAGCCTAATTTGAAGATCTTAGGTCTATGAAAATGGGCGATGGTTTAATTTTAACCATCGTAAAATTAAACAAATCCGTATGCGATACCACCTAATATAATGAAAAACTTCAAATTGATTTGGTTCTTGTTTTAATGACCAAGAATGTTTTTTTCTAATTGAACATGTGTTTTTTGCCATTTATTCGGTCGGAAACGAAAACTTCAGCAGCACTATTGTTCTGCAGTGCTGCTTGGACCGTTCATCAACCGTTCATGTCAATTAAGCTACCATCCTCGGTCACTTTCCGATTCACCGACGGACTTTCCGCTCCGTGGCCGGTTGACAGCAGCGTCATCTCAAGTCATTCTCAAGATCATTTCGCTCACGGAGCGTCCGTTTGGTTCCCTTGCCCGCACCGAGTGGTGAGGGATTTTGAAAGACGATCTGCCACGAGACAGTCCGTGCGAGCAGGACAGAGTAGCACTACAAGTGTTCAGGCGGTAAAGGCCCACCGCGATCACCACTGGCCGAAGCAGGACGGACGCGCGATCGTTCAAGCCGCCAGCCTCGGTGTCGGTAGAAAATTTTATTTTTAACATCAGTCTGGGTCTTCGACGGCTTTCAGCCGCGTTCCTGGTTTGCCGACACCGTGAGCAAGCCCCCGGTCAGTGGCGGTGGTCAGTTTGGTCCACCAGGTCCGCCCGGACGTCGTCCTCGCAGTGCTTCGATCTCCGGTTGGTTTTTCGCTTGCCTTGACTTCTGGTGAACTCCTGCCGCTTTCATTCCGTTGTGCTGTGCATGGTGATCCTTGGCGACGCAGCGAAGCTGTTAAGAAAAAGTGCCCTTTCGTTGAAAATTGTGTACTGCTGGTGATGTACGTGAATGTTGGCAGCAAATTGCAATGAAGAAAAAGAGAGGTTTTGCGATTATTCTTAAGAAAGCGGTGAAATATGGTGCATTATTGTGAAAAACGAAACGTTGTTTCAATACTTCGCTAGAAAATCCTCATTGTTGGCCCCGAAACCCTTGTTTCTGTCTATATTTAAGATCACCAGCCAGCTCTTCCGCCAAACGGCCCTTCCGTACAGGTGAAGGTCGGATTTTCGCGGAATATTTACGACCATTTTGCGTCGATGGTCGTGCTGGGTGGAAAAGGAAAAGTGGGAGCCGAAAGGTGATTCAATTTCATTGATAGAAAAATTGTGACGACACCGGTTCGATCATTCCGTGGATCGAAAGCAAAGGGAGATCGTGAGCCAGATTAAGGGCTGACAGCTGCCTGACGGGGTGGAGAGGGGGATGAAAATGAGTGACGGGGTGCTGTCAGTTATTTTCGGTGCCAACGGCCACCATCTTTGTGATGATTTTGTGTCTCATTTTAATCCATTTCCCAACCATTTCTTTATTTTGTGATTATTTCGTACTTCGGCACAAAAAAAAGTAAAGTTTTAGTATCGACATTGAGCTCCGGGGGAAAACAGTGAAACATCTTTCCAATGAATCGACAGCAGTCGCAGTGAATGAGACGAAATCGCTCCCGTGTGCCAGCGGAAGATATGTGATCGCCCGACATATTTATATATATTTTCAAAATGCTGCTAATTAAATGGCACAAAAATACACCGCACGGTCGGCGCTGTTTGTCCTCGTGAAAAAGTGTCGTGCGTGAGACGGCAGCAAGCAAGCCTCGAGCTTGTCCCGTTTGTGTGTACACACACACTCATACAGCAACGCGAACGTCCCGTGTTAGTTCCCAGATTGTTAGTTGTTTTTTATTCCTTCTAATATTTCGTCAACGCCGTTTGGTTTGTAAGTGGCGACAGAAGTGACGGTGCGATCGAGTGAATTCTTGCCGAATGTTCTGTTTCCTCGAGTTTGTTTCCTCTGGTTAAAGGTTGCTCTAAATAATTCTCTCAAGGGCAAAGTGAAAACCACATTTAAGGCTGATTTTGGTGTAGCGAGAAACAAACTGCAACGAGTGTTTTTTGGTGGAAACGGAGGGTTTTAATGTAAACCTAGTTCCCGCAAAGATAAGTTTGTTCGAGACCGATCTTGGATAAGTAAGAGAGAAACATCTACAAGGCAACAAAATGTTGGGTCACAAGAAGCACCATCATAAGCGGCATAATACTACCTACAAGCCACCTTTCATGCGCAAGCGGAGGGTAAGTACGATGAGGGTTCTACTGGATAACAATGATACAAATGTAAGAATCAGCGCAAAAAGAACTAACCATGATTATAAAATTCATGTCAAAAAGGTTCAAAGGAATCACATGAGAAATTAAAATGGTGTCCAAACAACGCGACAAAAACGAAAACACCAGACTTAGCTGGGGGGTGAAGAGAAGTGCGTTAAAATTTGTTTTCCTTGTCGCGGTGTAGGAAAATAAAATACCGAGAAAATCTGGTCTCCACCTCCTTCCCCCTCTGCCCTTCTCTTGAACATATGCATCAAGGTCTACAACCCACGACAATTTCGGCGAGTGTGTGATGAATTGGAAGGATCATTTCTCCGCTTTTTCTCGACGCCGCAAAACTCACACTTCCCGTTTGGAAACCTTGGTGTTTTTCCCTTGAGACCAGGAGGGTGCAGAAGGGCCCTCCCACTTACCTCCATCCCGGCGGCTACATAAATCACTGAGCTGAGCGGAGAACATTGATCCGGCTAGTGTTGAAAAGTAGTGTTGGCTTTTGCCATTTTTATCGTCGCCCTCGCGAAACCCTCGCTTGGAGATGGTGGAAGGTAGATTTTCCGTGAAAAGAAAAACAAATATAAAGCATGACGAAGACAGAGAGAGAAGCAAGGAGAGAGTGAGAAGGTGAAGGCAGCGCAAGAGTGGGTGTCGAATGGGTCGAAATTCATTCATGCTTTCAAATTGCACCCACCACAGACACGCTTCCAACTCTCGCCAATGCATGCATCTCGTTCCTTCGCCCTTTTCGCTTTGGGGTGATCCGGGAAAACGAAAGAGAAGAAGGGGGGAGCGTAAGCTGGTGGGTGAACTTGTATTTGTATTTATCTGGGATTCAGTATGTGCGAGTTTGTGTGTGTATTTGTGGATGGAAGTTAAACTTGTCCTCGAATTTGTCACCTCCTTCACCACCGTTGGGGTGTTTCTTCATGTTACTCGCGCCCTTTCCGGTGACTTCTTCGGTTGCTGCACCGGGGGATTTGCGACCCCAGGATCGTTTTCAACACCCACACCCAAGTGCAGCTGAATCATTCAATGGAATTCTCCATACGCTACGGCATGCAGGCAGCTGATCGTTCGTTGTTCGTGTGAATGAAATCGACGTCACCGAATGGGTGCACAAAACTCGCTCAAATGGCAAGCGGACGAAACCACACCGCAGATGCACATCGTTGACGCAACTCTCGCTAGCGATTGTCGTCAGTTAGCGGAGTTTTCTAAGAAAACCCCGTTCCCACCGAGAAGCCACTCTTTGCCCGTTTCATACTTGACACCATATGTCACATTTGAAAACTCGCTCGAACGAACAGTTTTTGCGTCTTCTTGTTGTATTAGCATGAACAATGCTTTTGGTGCTTGGTGGATGAATCAGATCGTCCGCAAATTCTTCGCACGACTCGTTTTGGAAAAAAGGGCACTGAAAACAATCTCCGCACAAACGTGACACATCCAGGGTAACGAAAGATGTAGAACGAGCATATACGCATTGTCATTATTCAATCTCGACCATGACTCATCCTTTGGTTACTCATTCCGCCAATCCTACCGTCCATCCCATAGCCTTAAGTTGAAAGAAACCTTGGAAATGGTCAAAATCTCTTTTTCCTTCTCAAATAAAATTCAATCTTCAGCTTTAAATCGTTTGCCATCAACCAGACCGCGGTCTCAGAGCATTTTTCTAAATTGGTTTCGTGCTCAACTTGACGATATGGAAAGAATACAAAAGCATTGGCCTTGGGTTTTATTAAATGTTTTTATGTCACCTGATTTCGGGCCTAAAATAAAACCATAGTTCAATATTCCAATTCTTTAGAACATAATTTTTTACCAAATATACTTATTTTCATTGAAGACTTTTCGCGCAAACCACTGCTATGTTATTGCAATATTATCTCGCATTATAAAGCACTTTTTGCACTTCTTTTCACGTACACTTTAACTTGCACTTTCTTTGAAAAAGTGCAAAATGTGTAGTGTTCCTAAAACGGACCCATTAGCTGTTACATTCTAGCACGAACGCTGCCATCTCTCCAATATTGAATGGTGGTAAACCATTTTATGGTGCCATATTTTCGGGTGACGCTTGAATGCTGCAGTGTTTACTCGCGAACAATAGAAATAATTGTGCAGTAACTGCACGGAGCCATTGTCCACAGTAAAAGTCTACCATGTCTTTGTCTAGCGCCGGGTGTTCTTTCTCTCACACGTGCGGTCATAATGCAAAATTGTGCCAACATTGAGAGCATTGCGTCACTTGAGATTCATGCGAAAAGAATGGACATTTTACGGTTGAAAAACTATTCACAAATAATATCCTTATTTAGATTGTAGTTCAAATGTTATCAAACTCTGTGTTGATTTGGGTAACTTACTGATTGCTTGTTAAAAGTTGATGTGTTATGTTGAAGAATTGAAAAATTAGTTTACAGTTTAACTTTTAATTTATTCTTTTTCTAACAAAATCTCTATGAGGATAAAACTATAAGTGTTAAAATTATGCCCATTCTGACGACTCAATTTCACAAGAATGCCAAAATCAACACTATTTTTCTATTTTTGTAAAGAAACTGTTTTTCATCAATATTTTTCTGAAGGATATGAAAGATGACTCCGCTAGAGTTTTGGAGACTTTAAAACAATTTCTTATATATTTAGCCTACAACATGGAGACGCCTGGTTATTCACAAACTGAAACATTCTCTTCCATTTATGTGGTCTAAAATCTCTTCGCCAAATTTTTAGATATCTGATTATAACAGCTTATGAACAAGGTGCTTATCCAGGGTGAATACAGCCAGATATATTAAAAAAAAAACAAAATTCAAAACAAATAACAGAAAAGTTCAAAACAAGAAAGAAGGAAAAAACTCATCTGAGGGTTGATGTACGATCAAATTAGAGGTCACGACGTAAACGTAAAGCGACGACTGAACGCTTTATACATACAATGTATCAAATGATACACAATAAAGGAAACATATCCTTATGGAAACGATCGCGTATGTGTTGCACTAGACAGCAACTATCGGCGTAAATCAGATCTGAAATGATGAAAGCTATTCAATGTGTTATACATTTGGTTATTACATTCCACATACCGGTTTCCCTCCTGAACTGTTAAACCTTTCTAAAGGAAAAGCGGCTTTACCTCGTCACAAAATGCTGGTCCATCGACATGATCTTCCGCAATGTCACCCATCTTGCACCATTCGATCGAAAGTTGGATGGTTAAGCTACATCCTACTTGCCAAGTGGTTGACATGACTCGTGGGTCAATATTTATAGCTCCAACGCCTGAGTTGATGAACAGGGGGCTGGAAGGTTTAAGGGAGTGTACATGTGCAACGAGGGCACATTGACGATTGAAATCATGTTGCGTATGTGAGCGAAAATGTGGGAAATACCCATGCATACGGTGCTTCCGCTACTTTCCACCGCCGCGTGAACTTTCATCGACTGAGATTCGGTCGTTTTTAAACTCAATGGTGTAAACATCGTAACCTATGCTCGAGCGGCACGTTTATCTCATGGGCCATACCTCCCGGGTTTCTTTTCTCCTTTTCCCGCCTGATGTTTGTGATGTGTGGTTCTTGCTTCGCGGCCAGATGCGGCCACGGTTAATGGAGTCGGCACGCCGCGGCTTTGACTTTTCAACGTGGCACATGGCCCGGATCGTAATGCATCACGCATGGAATGGCGATTGATGTGGCTTGGTTTTTCGCAAACACTGGACGCTGAATGGAAAGACCGAGGAAAACGCGAGGAAAAACTCCCGTCTACTCTGATGCTGCTCGATCGACGAGTGATCGGTTGGGTTTGGGTTGTGGTCGGAATGGAAAGCGACAAGACACGCGCACGACCATGAGTGAGATCGTTCGCCGGGTACGCTATGATTTATGAATTGCTTTAAAAGGAAAACCGCACGAGGTTGTGGTAGCGCCAGAGGTAGACGTGTGCCTGTTGCTGGACAAGATAGAAGAAAGATTTTAAAATAGCAATGCCAACACGGTGTGAAACGGAACCGAACGATTAAAAGCGAGCACACACAAACGATGGTCACGAAGGTGACCGTGAGACCGGGAGGGAACGATTTTTCCGCGTCAGACCGGGTCCGGTTTCGCTTCGGTCAAGAACGCAATAATTGACCGGGTGATGGCGAGCTATGTTTTTATTTTATTTTCCTAGACGAGATGGGAATGAGTGCGCTGATGGAAAAATGAAGTTACTTGATGAGTTTTGAGCTGTATTGACTGCATTCATTTCATCGGTATCTTTCGCGTCAGAAGTGGTTGAGAGAAAGATGTGAGAAGCATTTTCTTAATCATTTAATTAAGTTGGTGTTGACATCAACAATCAACATAAAATAAACTGGGTAGCGATTTAGTAGTGAGAGCGAAAGCAGTCCAACAAACTGGCCAGATTAAATAATTAAAAGTTGTTTTAATCAAAGTTGCATTCAATGGGTTACTGTTGAACATGTTGAAATCGTTTATTTTTACACATCGGCTTTTCTATATGTTTTGTATCAAAACAGTCAAAACTAAAACACTAATCATCATTCTATTCTCATCGAAGAGTGAAAACTAGGAAAATATTCTTTGAAATTCCGTAGTTCCATTGTATAACGTCACCCCAATATTTTTTTTCAAGAAAGGGTAAACAATGTTTTCTTACAATTTCTCTTTTTGAAGTTTTTAAATGCAGTGCAAAGATTATTTTACTCAAAAGCTTTAATTGGACTTAAAAAAGAATTTATCATCCTTTTCCTTGCTAGTTTTACAACTTGAGGTTTTGATGCCACATTTTAATTTCTTTGAATACAATTAAGTATAAAAAATGAAAAATATAATAAAGTGAAAGTGGAAATTGTTCGTCGAGAATAAAAAACAAAATACATTTATCAGGAAAAATTAAACATCAACTGAAGAATTCGGAAGTTTAGAAATTATAGCTCACCCACTCTCGTCTATAACATTTTCCCTTATTTTTCGGACAAAAACAGTGGTTGAAAAAGTCGATGTTATAAATAGTTTTAACGACTTTTTTTTTCTTTGGCTTTGAAGAAATCTAACCATCAACAGAACCAACAGCAGAAGAGGTGAAAAAAACACTCACCAAAGGGATAGAATATATGCAAAACAATCACGGGCATGAGCTTAGGAAGCAAAACTGTTGTGGGGATAACGGAGTAAATGGTCGGGGATTGCTCAGCATAGGCACAATTTAGTTTATTTTTTCACCCAAAACGCTGTTGTGAAAGTATGTAGAAAGAAGAGCGGAACTTGAGCACTTTGTTTGGCTCCTGGAGTGAGATCGAAAGGTTTTGAAGGCTAGTTTGGCATGCATTTGCCATTTCTGCGACCAAAACAGCGACAAGCTGGCTGCATCAATTTGCGTCCGTGACTGGATTGTAAAGAAAGTGAATGAATTAGGCACGCAACGTGTTCGCTATGTGGTTTGCTTTCTGGAAGGATTTAAGTTTATTTTTGCACATTTAGAATAATTCTTTTGTGTAAAAACACTCCGCTGCTGATTTTTTGAAGATAACGTTAAAAACGACCAGGCGTCTCCATTCCACAACAACTATTGTTATATTTATTTAGTTTTGTAAAATAGATCCTTGTTATTTTTGTTTTCATTTTCTAAACAAATGAATATTTATTAGTCGGCATTAACCAACAAATATGCAATGAAGAGAGATGTTTAGCATAATCAATATAAAAATTTAATTGGTAGAACTTATACTAAATTCGTTTCTCATTTTCGAAAATTTATTTATCCTCACTTTCTTAAAAATCAATGTTAAACCAATGAACACAGATGTGTCAAACTGCCACCAATATCAATGATTATTGAAAACATTACCAATAATGCATTTTCGGGAACGTCTTTTTGTGTAACTGAACTCAACTGAATTTTCCTACAATCTGCTAAACGTTAACTCAACCGTTTCTATCAAATAAACCTTTTTTGACACGACGTCTCGGTAGTATTTTTGTGCATTGGAAAAACGTTGCAAAGGCAACTCCGTTCATTATCTGTGTTCTCATACTAGCTTTCCACAAATTTCTGCCTGTTTGCGGGTAGAAGAAGCAAACACTTACATACATGAGTCCCCGGCTTTCCTTTGACGTCCCGTATTCAGTCTCGGGGGTCCGGTGGGAATTAATGTCCTCATTTTACTGCGTTACGTTGCGCCACACCACAAAACTCGGCGGGCACCGACGTACGGGCACCATCCGTGATTTCCTCGGGATGGTCGGGGTGACGATTGGAAAAACCATTTCGCCAGTTTGACCAAGAAAAAGCGGTCAGGGTGGAACGACCGTTGGAAGCAAGGGGGGACATGGGAGTTGGGCCACAACATCAGCATTGCAGTAAACGGAAGAGTAAAGCCGGGGCTAAGAAACCCCTTGTCCCATGCTCCACACGAGCGATCGAGCTGTAAGCCGACCGGGCCGGTTCGGGTTTGTCTTTCGGGGTTATAACAATTCAGGCAAGGGGCTTGGAAGGCGGAAAAAAGAACGACCGCAAATCGGGTTGAAGAAAACCGACAACAACCACTACCAGCCAAACGTATCCCGCTGCTAATGCCTTCGGTGCTTCACACGAGCGCCTTTCGTACGACGACCCGCAGTCCGGATCAAACGGAACGATACGTTTGCGAGCGCATCAAATATCGATAAAATGAAATCATAAAAATAATTTGTAAATGATATCAGAAGCATATTTACGGCGGCTACAGTATCGACGGGCTTCGTTCCACGGTCGAGGGGCGACAAAGGCGACGAGAAACCCGTTCGCTGGGGGAATCTTGAGGCATGATTTGCTCTAATAATATAAACCGAAGAGCCACATCCTCCAGATGACGATGGTCCGATTGACGCAAATAAGAAATCATCACATTGCTTTACCACAAAGAGGTTGAAGTTCCTCACATCCTTTTGTGGGTACCAAATTTTGGATGCATTTTGTTTCTAGTTTGTCTTATATTTTCTAAATTCATCTTATATTTTTCAACAACTCTAAACGCTGGCTCTTCTTCGGTCACCAAAATGCTTCGCGTTAATTAAATGTTGTACTACTTTGAACAAACTCCAAGAAAGTCCTCCAGCAGGAAAGTGGCTGCTTTTCCAGTTCGCCTTTTATTTCCATGCGGTTTAAACCAGCCTCTTAATGACGCAACGTCTCGTGTGTGAGCTTGTTCCGTCGTCGCAGTAACGGTGCGTGCGCTCGCTACACACACATACAGACACGCACACACTCAGTACAGCATACACTACTGCAGATAAAAGGCTCCAGAAGGGTGCCCAAAGTGCAGTCCGTAGTGTCACGTTTTTATCGTTAATTGTAAGCGTCTCCTGTCACCGCAAAACCTCCCAGTCCCGAAAGTGACGAAAGCTTTAGTTAGGAGAGCGCTCTTACTTCAAAGCGATTGCATCGGAGTAGTGCATGTGACAGTGTGAGTGTGTGTGTGCGTGTGTTGTGTGTATCGGTAAAGTAGTTGTTGCCGTCGGGTGCAGGGAGGAGAAGGGTAATAAAACAAGCGACAAAAGGCGACGGAAAGGCTGCACGGCTGGACGAACACAGCCAAACAAACCTTTATCGTTAGGTTCGGTTGTTATAATGAGCATATCTCGGGCTGTATTCAATGGCAGTGAGAAAATTCACTCACAACAAACTGAGAAAAACATCTCTCAAGGTTCACCAGCCATACTGATGGTATCACAGAGAGTGATATCTTTCCTTGTATATAGTTTTTCAACACTTTTTCAACTCAAACATTCATCTTTATAGGTGGTTGTTTCTCTTTGCTAGTGATTTGTATTTTTTTTGCTGCTTCCTCTTTTCTTCCTGTCAAGATTTACTCTGTTCCGTTCTCGTATCCGCGGATCGATACGCGCATGCGTTTCATTCACTCTTGCCTGCGTCAAGGCACAGGGTGACACGGCATACGAAAGTAACAATAAGATTTAATTTCGTTTGTTTACCTCCGAATCCAACATACCGATAAGGTCTCCCGAAGTGGGTTTGAAAGTTAGATAAACAGGACGGTTTTTAGGATCTATTTAATCGTGATTGAAATAAAAATTTTATTTTCAGACCCATTTAAACCCATTGTAAAATAGCCCTCATAATAAAATATTATTGATTTATAAAAGAATAAAGGTTAAGTTAAAGTGCTCAAAACCTAATTCAATTTAAAAAAAAACCTTTTTATTTTGAACAAACAACACTTTGAACCAATTCAACATTTTCCGCAGGAAGTCCCTCATAATGCTCAAAATCTAATTCAATTTTCAACCAAAATCTTTTTATTTCATACAAACTACACTTTGAACCAATTTAACATTTTCCGCAGGAAGTACCCTGTGGTGGTCGATTGTCAAAATTGGTAATTTTGAAACCGAAATAAAAACTGCCTCACCAGCATCTTTAAGGCTGCATACATACTCACAACATTGTCAATCGCCGTCGGCTGAGCACGTATTTATAAGGGTTTTCTCACCATCCGAGGTGGGGAAAGTTCAGCAAGATAGCAAGAAAAACAAAACATATGAGAAAGATAGCCGGGTTCAGGGGAATAGTGTCACATTTTTATGCCGTACCAGGCGCCTCCATTTCGGGCGCCTCCATTCCGCTGCTCCACCAGAGCGTGACGCCGCGTACCGTCGTGCCTACGAGTTCGCCAACGTTAAGACACAGTGTTTCACAGTGAACAACTGACAGCATTTGCTCCTGCCTGGTGAGGTGAGATTTCGTGAACAGTGAGAGAAAACCTTAGTGCCGGTGTGAGTGTGTGTGTGTGTGTGTCTGTGAGCGTGAAAATAGAGAAAGAGAGCATTCCGCAACCGAATAGCAGTCAGCCGTAGTGCCAGCAGCACTCGATGAAGAAGAGAGTGAAAAAATAAGTTTCAGTCGAACCAGCCAGCGGAGGAAAAAGTGCGTTCAGGGCAAGGCACATTCCGTGTGAAAATCGGTGAAAATCTTAAGGGAAAATCATCCCGCGTTCAATTTTTCCTGCATGGTGTTCTTCGGTGCGGAGTGTGCCGTGAAAGTTTGTGTGTTTTCCGTGCCGTTAAGATGCGCCAGTTTCCCGTTGTTTTATGCTGAGCCATCAGTTTTCTATCGCGTTGACGTGGACGGTTTGGATCAATTCTTTCGGCCGTGGTGGAACCATACCCTGGATTTATTCAGTGCAATCATCAATCCTCAGAGGCGAATGTTTTCAACAGTCTTCACAACCGAATTCAGTGAAAAAGGATACAACAGCGGCCATACTGAACTCGTTTCGCACATCCCGAAGGGTGTGTGAATTTTTCCAGGGGATTTTTCCAGCGAACCGAGACGCGCCTGTCCCCGTGACGTGGTCCGTGTGCATGGGAGCATACGATACGGTTGTGTGTGCGCGCTGCCGTTTGAAAACAGCAGCAGCAGCTTCGGTGTTCGGTGTGCATAAAAAATGAAGATATATTTTCACCTCAAAACATCCGCAACCGTTCTTGGTGAAGTGAAAATGTCTCCGTTCCGAAACATAACCCCAGTGACCTAAACTTCCCGGAGTGAAATGAAAAATCCTACCCGTGATACATGTGGAGGTTAAAGTTTTGCTAGTGAAAATGTGTAGATTGCAGATGAAACAATTTGTGCTGGAGGAAAAACTACTTCTCTCGCGTGTGGCAATAAACAAGGGAAAAATCCTCCTGTCTCACGCACGATGCGGAAATCAAAATCCAATCACGAGGAAATTGAGCAGCGAATTTTGCAACCTCTTGTGTGGATATGTTTCGTGGCCACGAGCGCGCTTGTGTGTTGGGTCGTGGGGCTCCGCGAGTCAGCCACGGCAGAGCTCGGCGTTACTGTGTGGAAATGTGTGCGTTTGCGCGCTGGCCCTCTGTGTTTTCGTGTGTATGTGTGGCTGTGTGTGTGTACCTATATGAAAGCATAATGATGATGGAGACCTCATTTGGAGGACACGGAATTCGCAAAACGAGGTCCATTTTCCTGGCCCTACGAAATTAGGAGAACATCAACATTATTGAAATAATGTAAATCAACTCAAACCCTTATCGTAAAACAGTTCATCCAATTGACGATAGTTTGCTTTGAGAGATGAATAACAAATGAAGCCTGAAACAGTCTTTCAAATGTAAAGCGCTCTGCGTCGCTCAGCAATTTGGCCCATTTTCTCGCGACCCGAACTGAAATCAATCTCCACCGATTTGGGTGCGTACCCGCCTCTTCTAGGGGCTTCCGACTGAAAGTTTCCAAAAATAGTCGGATTGTTTATAAAAACCGATGAAAAATGGACTGCGAGTGGATGCCTTGTTTCACCACATCACGATTGAGGGCAGGCAAGGAAAAGGCAAGATAGAGAGCACGGTGGATGACACGATAGGCAAGTTAAATCGAGAGAGAGAAGGCGAGAAAGAGAGAGAGAGAGAGAGAGAGAGAGAAAGGGCAAGTGTGCGTACAAGTAGTCGAAAGAGTGAGCGAACGAAGGAAATAAGCAATAATGAATCTTTTCCTACACTGATTAAGTCAAAAATGGTGAGACTAGAAGAAATGGCGAGCAGATGAGATGATCAACATTACTCACTGGCTGTTGGCGAATCCGTTAGAAGACAATCAACAACAGCAATATAAACTCTGCCTCTAATTCATATTAACTTACTTTTCGTGAAAAAGACAAATTAGTTTCTTTATTTCAATAAGTTTTAGAGCGCAGTGTAAACCATAAGTCTATTATGGGAACAGGCAAGGCAAAGTGACAGATTAATTTCATTTGATGTTTTTGTTGATACTCACAGCATCCTTCACCTCACGTTTTTCCTTCTCGGTGATGCTTTTCACCAGCTGTCTGGTGAGATCTATTTTTCTCATACTCGTTCAAAATCATCCACTCTCCGTCGTAGGTTTTCTGTTTGTTTTCCATTCGCTCGCTCCAGATTATTTTGCAATCCGTCTAGTAAAATTGATTCGTTGGAGGGAAATTTTGCCTTTTAGCTCTTCAGCTGAGAAAATTCATTGCAATGGGAGAAAATTACCCGAAGCAAGTCACAGCATTTCTCAGATTTGCGAATGAACCATTCCGGAAAAACATGATCCTCATCCACGAATGAATTCCAATACCGTGTTAGTTACAGTTTGGGTCCTTGTAAACACATGTAACATGCACACCTTCACACGTTTGCACACACATCGAGGAAAGCCAGCGTGTTGTAAACATTCGCCAATAATCGACCGACAAACTGCTGGCGAAGCTGGCTGCGTGCGGACTGCAATCAGAACTGGCAACAGAACCGGAACCGAGTGGCTGATGTCAGTGCGAGTTCGGCTTTCTGCAAACACGGAGGTCAACAACAGAGCGCCAAGGAACTGTTATTGTGAAAAGGCTCTCAAGACCATAGAGTTTTACAGTCGGAATACAGAAAATTATTTAATTGAATTGAAGGAAAATTCTTAATCGCAGTTTTCGTCTATGTGATTTCTTTCCTATTCGGCTTCAAGCAGGCAAGTGAAATTGTGTCATGGTTTCGAGCGGAATTAATCTCTTGTGACCACACTTGTCGCCGTGGCGCCAGCTTTTCCCTCCCTCCTTGTGGGTTGCGACCGTTTTCAAAAACAGAAGTGATTAAATAAGTGATTCAGCTACTAAATGATGCACGGCCACATCTTGCACCAGTGAGAAGCGTCCGCTGCAGTGGTTGTGGAGTGTTTTTTCTGAAGATCAGCATTGGAAATCACACTGAGTGAAACAAACAAAACATCCTTAAGTACAGTTTCCGGTGTTTGACTAATGGTACTCATCGAGGGCGCTATCGATCCGAAGAGGTGGTACTGAAGCGAATGACTGCCTGCATCCTGTCAACGCTCGGGGCAGTGGAAAACATTATTTAAAAGGTACCCCGTTCCGCGGCCGGAAGCAGCTTCCGGGACAGCTTCAAACGGCGACCACCGCCGACGGAGGCGCCTCCCTGCGCGGGCAACCGGGACGCCACACGAGACGCTGCACGTGACGACGGGTGACGCGCGGCACGCCGGCCATCTTGGAGCAGCACGCTAGCCGCCGCCACCGCCACCGGAATAGCACCGAAAATATCCGGTCTAGAAGAAGATTGGCGGCCTGAACGGCCCATGGTTCAGCGAGCCTCATCGGATGCCCCTTCCGTGTCCGGGGGGCATCGGGAGTCGCGCGGCATCGGCCTCGGGCTGGGCTACACCTCGTACCAGAGCGCCGGCTACAACAAGCTCTTCACGCAGGTTAGTTCCGATCAGATCCCGGTTGGACGGACTGCTCGGAAAAACACCCCCGGAAGGAAACACCGGCTCGATGTGAAGGGAATTGAAGTTGTTTGGTTTTTTAAAGATCAATTTAATTCGAGTACAGTCGAATAATCTTAAATTCAGTGTTGACCTTCAACCGCGCGAAATAAACCATATTTCAGCGAGATGTTTCAATTGGACTCTTTATTAATACTGATAATTTTTACATGTCTAGGAGAAAGAGGAAAAATATTCATCGGAGCATGAAATGCACTAGAATTATGCAATTTTGAAACAAAATTTTAAAAATTATTTCCTTATTGTATTGCTTACATCTTACCTTTTGCTACATTTAATAACAATTTTAAACAAAAATAGTTTAAAACGTTACAGACAGCAATCATGCAAGTTTTTGTCTGTTCTTTCATGGTATTGAAACATGTGTTAAAGCATCCTTGTTAAAGATGCTGTCATCGAACACATCCTTTTATTTACCTGAAAAGATTTAAAAATTATTCAAATGAATTGCGTTCTTGTATGTAATGGATACGAAAAACGATCTTTTCCAACTGGCCTGTAATGAGCCAAAATGGCATATCCTTACATGAATAAAAACATTAAGAGAATACCATAAACAAAGCGTCTCATCCGATCAAAATCAAATCAAGATATTGCATAATCTGGATACGTTATAATTTACTCTCTGTTTAGTTGTCGAAATTTTATATCAAACCCCCGCATATTAAGGACGTATTTAAAGGATCACAATTTTAAATTTACGAATTTATATATCACTCATTGCATACCTTTAGGTACATCGTCGCACAATAGAAGTAGCCATGACCGAAAACACTGTTATTGTCCTTATGATTCTTTAGATAGTCAAAATGTCCTCATGTTTCTTAACAAACGTTCGTAGAATCATTGAAAATTGTTATATTTATTCCTAACCTCGTTATTGACGTCATACATGTTCTACACTTTCCAATTATTTATTTTTTTTTTAAAGAGCGGTCTGGGCAACTCTTGAAATTGATAATTCTGATACGTTGTGATTATCCAACAGAAACGTTTTAAAGAAACGAACTGGAGGTATGAAAAAATTAATTGCATACCACCGCATCATCACATATCTGTAACTTTTTTATTACATTTTGTTTATCTATAATGTTCATAGCAAACTGTGTATAATTGATGAATAGCATATATTTCTATTTTAATTGAAGACAGAAATAGCTTAATAAACCTTACGACTTACGGATTATCACACGCCACGTTTCAAGTGTGTGATATTATATCGAAATGTATTTTGATGTATAAAAATAGAACGCTATTTACGCACGCCGTACCTTACAAAAAATGTGCTTATTTGGTTTAATTAAAACAGGAACATATCGTTCAAAATACGATCGTTACATTCGAATGAATCATTATTTAAAAAGTGTCGTTTAGCGTTGGCGGGAGCATTGAAGTGTTTGTCAAAGTTATTTTTGATGTTTTCCAAGAAAATTCCAACGCACGTCCTACCCGAAGCCAACGTCGTATGTTTTGGCGGTGGTGTATTTCTAAGCGGGTTTTGCGAATCAGCTGTCACGTTCAAAATTGTCAACCCGCTCCGTAAGTGTATATGTGTTTATTGGCGATGGAAAATAATTTACCACCCCAGCCCAAATAATATTGACACTTTGACATCGGAGTCGTACCCGTTTGTCGTAAAAACTATTCCACCCTTTTTAGCCAAGCCAGCTTACACGCGGTTTGTTTTCGATTTGCTTTCCAAAACCTCGATTCGAACTATGTCGCGGCTGTCACCTACCCGGTTCGGTTTCGTACAATAATCCTCTTCGAGATTCTGGCACTCGCCCTGCGAAACCTATTTTCATATTTGTCACCCGCAATCGTACGTTTAGTGGATGCACACTCGAATCGACCCGTATGTGCCCGACCACAATTGGCCTCGATTGGCCGGATAATTACCTTTGGCTGCCGAAAATAACCCTGCCAGCCGTGTCATTTCCGTGCCCGAAATGTTCAAGCCGGGCCTGTCAAACATGTCCAGTGTAATATCATTGCCGAAAAACGGAAAACGGCACCCGCCGAAGCATCTTACCGTCTTTCTCGGGGACGCGGGGAGTGGATTTCAAAACAGGCCACTGGCACACTGGCAAGCAAATAGATAAATTGAGCTATCATTCGCCAACAAACCTAAGGTCGATTTCGCGCATTCCTCGGGCACGATCGATAGCATTACGCGGCGTGGAGCGGTCGGTGATTTACCGACTCGTAGAAACCGTCAAGAAGCAGACGGCCCGGATTGTGGAAGTCAAAATTAAGCCAACCAAATAATGAAAACGAAAAAAAAATCACCCGGCACACACAGGAAGCCTCATCCGTCGTGCGCCAAAGTGCATTCCATTTGCCGAGAGCCCCATTCTTGACAACGAGTCACACAGGAAATCCAATTACGGGGCAAGTCCTGTTTGGGCGTGCTGCGATTTTATGTATTTTTTGTTTGTACCAGGGCGACCGAAAATATCACCATCCGGGTGACACACTCTATCCTTCCTGGGTGGCTTTCTTCCTTCCGTTTCGCGGCCGAGGCGAGGGCGACAAGTGAGAGAGAGTGGGTTTTTTGGGTAGTGGGGCCTTCCACGGCAAGTACAAATCTCCGGAATGTCGTCGACGGAGCTTTACGTGTAACATTCTTTCTATCTCGCTCTTTACCCCAAGAAAACCTGGTACATTTTGCAACCACAAGGACGACGATGCAAAGCGGCGATAACGTTGTAAAAGGGGAGACCTTCTGTTCGTTTTATTTCTTACCGTATTTTCTGCATTTCTTTACCTGCCTGGGAAAACCCCCGTTCGTTGCATTTGACTCTTTATACTGTTGGTATGATTGCACACACATATTGCAAAAGGAACAATCACATACACACACGTATTGCCAGGTTTAATATTGTCATAATAACAACCATCGGCGGAAGTGGAAAGCGGTGCAACAACTTTCGAGGTGGTGTTAAAGCGCAACCCTTTCAATTCGGCTCTCTTTTTCACCATTTTTATCAACTGGGAAAGAAAAAGCTATGCTCCAGATTGCAGTACATGCTAGAACAATACCTGCAGTTCTGACCCTTGGCTCGATGGGTAGAGAAAAAAGGGCTGCGATGTTTGTGACATTTTCTTACCTTGGCCTGGCCTGCGGAAAACGCGACGGGGTGGGAAACAAGGAAGGGATGCAGTAACTTTTGGCAGTGAAATGTTGCAATAAATTTTGACATCTCGTTTAATATATTCTACAATTTACGTACCGAGCCCAGATCGAAGGAAAGGGGGGAAAAGGGAAAAACTTTCCCTGGGGGAAAACCCCGTAAAGAAGCGATGATGTAAATAAACCACCACCGGGGGCTCGTCTATTCCGATGCACCGATAATGCAGCTTAGAAGAGGAAAAAAAGAGTGGCGAAAGAGGAAAACAAACCGTCTCACACAACCTGGGTTGCAGTTTTTCCTTCCTGCCTAGTGTAAGTGATTTCCTCGTGGGACGTCGAGCAGAGTACGAGCCAATGCTCGTGTGCAATGAGGCATGCATGTTTGCATGCCATACTGCACCAGCCTGAGGGCATCGTTGGGCAAAGTGCAACTGTATCCGGGTGCATTCCACCACCACGGCACGATATGATGATTTTCTTTGTTGTTTCCCAGCGCTGAACAGGGATTTTTCAAGCAAATTGGTGTCAATTTTCTTTATCACTATGTCCCTTATGCACACCGTGTTTATTTTTTTTTTTTAATAAACTTGTATAGAAATTATTTGAGCTGAATCATTCGAACCCAAATTTAATGATGAAGAAAACTTATCAATGATGGGAGAACAGCCCCAATAAAACATTAATTGTTTTATTTTTTGAGAAATTGAAAAAAATATTGCTGTTTGTACATTGAAATTCGTAAACCAAGAAGACTTTGAAAATGTATTGTACTGAAATTAATTCTGCATTCTACATTTATCGAACTTTGGCTATAGAAAGTATACCATGTATTCACGTGTCTTGTACCGCCGTATTGTACTGAAATCAATTCTGCATTCTACATTTATTGAACTTAGGCTATAGAAAGAATACCATGTATTCATGTGACTTGTACCGCCTTTTTCAGGATACGATTATTGTTTCGAATAAAACTTATTAACGGGCATTAGTTCTACCGTTTATTTAAGGTACCAATCTGTGCTCGCATCCCTTTCAGCTGAAAGGTCTTTCCATAAGTTTCATTGATGAAGCAAAATTTAATTCCATTTCATTGATTGTGTTATTTCGAAAAAAAACCTCTGTATATTGTTTTAGACAATTATCATTGCAGAAAACATATAGCTTACAAAACGGATTAAAAACACAAAGATGATGTAGCACACACAACAAACAGTATTTTGTGACTGATTTTTTTTCTTTTATGGTGTAACGATCTCATGATTGTTCACTAGTGAAAATTGTCGTTATTTTTAGACGTATTCTTTAAAGCTGCAGCGTAACTCAGCGGCCTATTAACAAATGGAAGATGATTTTAAAGATCTAGCGATCTTAAAGACCACCTTGAGGAATTATTATACCATTTCAATAAACTCTCTTTTTACGACTCATTATCTTTTAAGGAAATAGCTCTTCCACTAACATCTAAGAATTCCAAGTTTATTATGACTCTTTGTTTGTAGCACATCGCTGCTGTTATTTTGATCTCAGATATGAAATTTATGTTATTGCATCAAAGCCTCATTGAAATACACATAAAATACTACTGCGTTCTGAAGAAAATAAGCAACTTGCTTGAATGCAACAAGTCTTTCCACTTGCCGGCAGGACCGCCCTGGACCGAATAATTCATACTTTGTATCCACACCAGTAAAACGAGAAACCTTCCCGCGTGCAACGGAAGGGAGGGAAACCGCATGTGCGAAAGCAGCCCAGCACTCCGGTTCCCTCGTCCCCGGTCCAGAGGCTCCACTCATGTTTATTTCCGATCCGCTGTCGTAAATATGGCAAACACCATAATCGCCTCTCCGCATAGATCCTTTGGCGCGACACGACACGAGGCTGTTCCCGACCCGCCCATCCAGTATCTATCCATAGGACCTGGAAGGAGTCGCCACGCACTCGCCGGCAACAGTCGATCCCAGTGACGGTCGCGCCGCTGTCGCCATTTTGTGGGCTAAAAATAGTCTCAACAACAAACATACCCACCCATTCGTCGGTTCCGTTCCGTTTCCATCCCTTCGCCAGCGGGACTGAAGCGGAAAAATCGGAGACAAACTGTCGTACATGCCTTTCGATGCGTTCATGCAACACAACCACATACCGGAAGGGCACCGAAGTCCTCAACAGCCCAGCGTCGCCCCAAAGTAGACCTTCTACTTGACGCAGTTTTTGACGTTTGTCGTTTGCTTAGTGCGCTCTGTATATAGCGGGAGCTTTCCCGGTTAGGTTCTATCCTGAATCAGTTAGCGAGAGCCTGACGTTAGAGGAGACGGCTGTCGGCCATCTTTAGTGTTACGGTTTTAAGCTGGCCGCCCTAGTGTTTCTGCCTTTCCATTATCCTAGCGCGTAGTAGAGAAGTGCCGATTTGCGTGCAGCTACGCTTAGGCTCACGCTGGCGCCGCTTCAAAGATTCAGCAGCGAGATTAATTGAGAATTACTTTTCCTACTTGCGACCATTTGCAGGGTTCAGCGGATTCCAACTATTCTCAACCATCATCCGATCTGTCGCTAGACGAGGAAAAGGAATCGCTTCGGCGAGAGAAGGAACGCCAGGCGCTGGGTCAGTTGGAAAAAGCGAGGGTAAGTCCACAGAAAGCTCCACCGGAAGGGGAATCACTCGATCTTACCTTCCCACTCTCTTTTTCTTCCTCAAGAGTAAACCTGTTGCATTTGCTGTGAGGACGAATGTCTCGTACGATGGCAGTTTGGATGACGACTCGCCAGTGCACGGCAGTGCAGTATCGTTCGAGGTGGGAGATTTTCTTCATATCAAGGTAAGTCAAGGATTGTACCCTCTTTCACCAGCTTGTTATTACACCCCCATGAACTACCATGATTTTCTTCCCGCAGGAGAAATACGACAATAATTGGTGGATTGGGCGATTGGTTAAAGAAGGCTGTGAAGTGGGATTCATTCCCAGTCCCGTTAAGCTAGAACACATACGAATGCAGGTAAATACCAGACCAACTCTTGGGCACATGGACGGCTCTGGGCTCGATTCGCTCATGATAACATCTCCGCTCCCTCTCTCCTTCGCAGGCGTCGGCGGCCCGCTCATCCAAGCTATATACAAGTAAGGGATCATCATCTAGCGGTAATTTAGGAGCATCTGGAGTACCAGGTGCGGAACCATCACGAGGTAGCACACCCCCAACACCTGGTATGACACAGATTTACTTTATCTCTTTCGTTTTGTATGTGGTTTCCGTTGATGTCGAATCTTTATCCGATTCCGATTTCGATGTGTGTGTTTTATTTTTAATTTACGTTTCTATTGTTTTCGATTTGTTTTTCGTTCCTTTTTCGTTTCTTGCAATAATGCTAATTGGGTTCGATCGGTTTTATTTTTCCTCGAGTTGTTAACTTCTTTTATTCGCTGGCTGTATCAGTAAACTATCTGGATGTGAATTGTAGTTAGCATATTGATATGTATTTCGATGTAGAAATGTGTGGACAACCGGAATATTTTCACATGCAGATGTAATTGATAACTATTAGTAAATGTATACTATCATTCATAACTAATATTAAAAACAAACAGTTGATTTGTTGTAGACCAGTTTAAACACTAAGCTATACGAACGTAAGACCTTTTGTGAAATTTGTGAGAATTCCGTTTGTCCAAACATACTAATGGAGAAAAAGTCTATACGCCTAGGAATGTTGCTCTAAATTATTATCCTTAAATTTATGTCGTGGCTTCCGATTAACCCTTGTGTTTTTACTATAAGTTTGTTTTTGTTCGTTTCCTTTTGGTTGACGGTTTTGAGGATCAAAAACATGTTATTTTGTTCCAATTTACACACTGCACAGCGAACAACGTCCAAATCCACATTTTGTGGTCCGCTCTTTCCAAAACACTTTGCTCCAGTCGTTTTGATAAAACGTTGAGTTTTTTTTTCAATTTGTCCATATGATATTTGTCCCATTCGCTATGTGCAGTTTAGTTTAGTTTTGTGTACATACTGTTCACAGTACTTTCTCAGTTGGATGTAGATCAACTCTTACTTTTGAGAGATCTGGAATTCCATATTTTACGTTGTGGTTTTGATGGCAAATGTTTTTTGATATCACCTCTGCATAGCGTGATATTATTATGATTTCCCTTTTAAGCTTAAGTTCGTTTAACTTATGGTTTGACACGAAACGCTACAAAAAACGAAAAATTATTGCCCACCCGTATTGCGACTGCTTTGAGGAAACGACCACCAGCCGACACCAACATAAGACACACTGCTCCGAAGCGAAACCCGAACCCCGAACCCGACCGTCCATACAGTTCCCTCCTCAATAAAGCTACCACACTGCACAAACAGGAAACCCAGGGAAAAAACCACATTAGTTCGTAGGGCAGATAGTGCTTTTCATTTACCTTCGACCATCTTTCCTATCGGTTGTTTGTTATCGAACATCGTCTTTAGTTGCGATTTTGTTTTTATTTTATTTTTTACATGCACATACCGCAAAGTCCCAGCTGTTGTACATTATATTCTT
>KE524984.1:938240-952443 GCA_000441895.2 Anopheles sinensis
TCAGCAGTTTGAGTTCTAAAAATTGTATGCCCCATGAATTAATAAAAATGCTAAGGACAACTTTTGTAATCAACATCAACTCGTATTTTATTCATTCGGAAGCTTACTCTTTGCTTGTTAAATTGTATTAAACAATTTCTTCTAAAACGATTATACCAAAGAAACATTTAAAAATGCTTGCAACGTGTTAACACGGGTGCTGTCACTCGCAAATTGGGTGATGTGGCAGTCAACGCGTTAAAATGATTAAAAAAGTCTCTAGAAAGATTATAAACTATTTTTTTTATAAATTATTTTTTTATTATTTTTTCAAAGTTTAATTTATCAAAACAAAACAAAATGTTACGTTCGTTTGCATGCTTCAATTACCTCGTTACCCGTAATATTTCGTTTCAACAAAAGATGGAAAACATCACAGAACCATGTCCAACTTTTGACCCAGTAAGGCAATCAATCAGAAAATGATTTCGTTTTGCGAAAAGTGCTTAATTTGACATTACCAAACAATATGAATTTCGGTCCGCTAGAACTGTTGTTAATATGTTACTTGGTTATCTAAATAACTACCGTACACTAGGGACGATGGACGGTTTTCATTAGCTGCCCGTAGGTTTGAATTGCAATTTACTTTTGTGCACGTTACTTTGTTTGATTTTCGACCTTTTGTGTTACTGTTCCGCTACGCAATGCGTTGTCAAAAGCGGCTAACAATTGTGCCTAACCTTAACTGCTCTCTGATAAACTGTAAGGACGATCAGTCAGATGTCCATTCTCTGTATTTCCGTGCTCCGTCTCTCATGAGCGTGTTTTGAACGCTGTACTCGTCCAGCCCTGTCTACCTTGTCGCTTTCGGTCTCGCAAAACTCACCGTATGTGCGTTTGTTTTCCACCCCTCTTCCATTTCTTTTTCCCCCAGGTGCATCATATCATCACAATAGTAATAGTAGTAGTGGTAGTAGACGGCCGACCTCGAACCGGCACGGCGACAACCGCGACCGGGACCGGCTGGATCGCATCGAGCGGGACCGGGAGCGGGACCGGGAGCGACTGCACGCCCGCGAGCGCGACATGCTGCACTACGACATCAACGACGACGATCTGCTGAACGAGCGCAACTACGGTCCCGCCGACTACGGTGGCGGCGGCAGCGGTGGCGGAGGGGGAGGAGGAGGAGGAGGGGGATTGGGTGGAGGTGGTGGAGGAGGTAGCGACCGGGGTGTCGGTGGCGGTGGTGGGATGGTGCGGGGCGACAGTCGCGATATGCGCGACCTGAGAGACCCGGTCGCCCGGGAGCGAAGGGAGCTGGTGGGGCTGGGGGCGAGCAGTAGCAGTAGTGGCAGTGGGGCGGCGCACGCCCGGGGGGCGCACAATCTGAGCGGCGACATCCTGGAGCACGAGCGCGAGCTGCTGCGCGAGCGGGAGCGGGAGCGCGAGCTGAACCGGGGGTACGCGGTGCAGGGCGGGCCGCGGCAGCTGGTGGCCGCACCCGGCCAGCAATCGGTGCGCCGCGGCATGCCCGAGCGGGACCGCGACCGGGACGACTACAGTCCGCACCGTGGGGGCGGTAATAATAGAAGGGTACTGAACGCCATGTAGGAATCGTGGATATAGGGATGGGATCAGGATGATGACGATAACGACGGTGACGAAGTGGGCGACGAGGAGGAGGACGACGGTGTGGAGGCGGGTGAGGCCGGTCGAAGGTTGGTTGACATGCGGCGAAGTAGGGCGAAGAGTCGTACCGAGGATGAGGGCGAGGCAGGTGAGGCGAGCGATGTTGAGTCCGTCGACGAGGAGAAGCTCGTTCCGGACAGCGAAGAGGACGACGGTTTCGAGTACGATGAGTTCTACTAAACCCCATACCAATACACGCACATACACACACACACACATACCAACAAACATACACGCTCAACCACATTCAGACTTCTACTTCCAACTTTGTGATCTTCCTGTGAGGGATCGTTGATGTGATGATGTCCTACGATCGAGTAACCGTTTTTGCCAGAAGCAGGTCGACTACTTTGCGGAAAAACACCACTTTTTGGCAAGCTTGTGATGGTCAACCAGTCACGCACAGACACACACACACACACGTATCGATCGACCACGATCGGATCCTTACATACAACGATAGGTTCGGAGTGACTGCTCCTATTGTAATTTTTCTATTGTGCTTCCTTCTTCTTTCTAACACACGGTTTATGTTTAAAAATACATTCAACACCACCACACACAAACACACAGTCACACAAACATGCACTCACACACAAGTAAGGGGTGTGCAACAGTGAGGAGGGGAAAGGCCTCGCTTCCAGTTTTTCTTCGTGAGGCGCGTCCGTCGTGCGAGTCATCCTGATCCAATTCCTATGTGTGCTCCGGTCGGGGAGCGTCGCAGGGAGCCCGACGTTTTTTCCATGAACTGCGTGTACATAGCCATACAGTAGCTTAGTATCATTGACCGGGTGAAAGCGCAGGCGAAGTAAGATGGCGGTCCCTTATGGCGAGACCAAGGCCAAGGTGAAAAAGGGAAGAGCAAAAGTCCGTTCACTTCTTCCTAGTTTCTTCCTTCCACTATCGCACACAACATCTGATGTGTATCTGCGTGTATGATTGCGCGTGTGTGTGTTTCTGTGCGTGTGTCTTGATGGTACACACGGTACATTCCTGTTCCGGTGACAAAAAGGAAGCCTACATCCTTTGAGCAACATTTTTACTATTTTCAACTTTCGTGTCCTGGAAAATGAATCGTCACTTTTTTATGTAGCATTATTTTCGCAAACTGTTGGCTGGTTGCATCTTTGGTTTAGTTTTCACTCCACACTACGCAAGTCCCTAGATTGTTGTTTTTTATAGTTATTAACACACTATAGATAGCCAGAAATTTCCCAAAAATGTAGTTGTATTATAACATATGGTTTTTACTATTTCAAATACCTTGTATCCGTAAAGTTTGTGTTGATTTTTTCACAAGTTTCATTTAAGTCTCGCAGAGTATTTTGCTTCGAACTTCCTTCAATCGTTCACTGCCATTACCGTATGAGCCATGATATTCAACAATAACATATTTATTTGATGAAAAATTAGATACTCTATAAAAAAAACTTCCTAATGTTTTTGAGTACTACTTTGTTTTTTGCCAGATTTTTAATTTCGTACCACTTTCAAATTTCTTTTCTTTTTACTCTCATTTTTCTCGAACGAATATTCTATTAAACTGTCCGACTATTTTCTATCGTTGTTCTTCTGTTTCTTCCTCTTATCTCCTCCTTCTTTTTTCTCTAGATCTTATCCTGTCCGAGTTTTTCTAGATGCCTGTTCTATGTTATCTAATCTTACCGCTTGTGGTTAGCTTCCTGCAGAATAAATCAGAAGTCCAAGCCCCCCAGCTAAATGAACGAGCGGGTGTGGAAGGCTTAGCGTTTAGTGGGTTTGTGTTTCGTATTCGTATTCCTTCCTTCCGGTTGATCCGTTGATCCTGTTGAGTGTTCTGAACGTAGTGGAGTTTCCTAGTGTTTCTGTAGCCCACCGGGAGTGGGACCCCAGCGAAGAGGGCAATAGAGCATATAGGTGAGTCAGTCGTCGCCTATTATTTTACCGCCCCCCACACCCGGCTAGTCACCCCCTTCTTCCGAACGGTTCAAGCTCCTTCTGAAGCGTACGCTCGTGCTGCTACCGCACTGCTACTCTTGGTATGTCATAGCTCCTCGAGTTGTTGATCTTCGTGGTTGGGAGGTTGCGCATAGGCTCGCACAAATCCGCATGCGATCGAAAAGAGCCATCGCGCAGGTTGATAGGGTGAATAAGGAATCTAGATTTAACTGTAAAGCGTTGAGGAAGCGATATGAAATGTGAAGATGTGGAGCATGGGTTGAGCAGTAATTGCCCTGATCCATCAAAACTCAAGAGACACAGTGATTGCGAGCTTCGGTGAAATATGCTAAATGCACTGCGAAATGTGCACGAAACAAGACCACATTTGTGAATCATAAGTTCGGTGATTGCTTTCTCGTTTAGCTCATTGAACATTATTTAACCCAAGCAGATCCAGAAAAGTATGTTCAATTCGGAACGGAACGGAACATCATCCATTTAAACTTGTCTGTGTCCTCCGAGTCCATTTTCCAACCATTGAGGATAATTTTCTGGCACTGATAAAGAAAAGCGTTCAGATAATTTTTTTTGTTTTAGAAAATCAAAAATTGCTGCACACGATATCGAGTGCATTTGTTTGTGTAAATTCTCCACGATGCAATCGCTGTTGCGGAAGAAAATGAATACCTTTGCTAAACTACTAAACCATCTCAAGATATGATATTTGATTGTGCCAAACGAAACGACCGAAACTAAACGACCATCAGCAAACCACACATCTCCAAACACTCCATGGCTATTTGGTTCTGCGGGCAAGAGTTTCCTCCGGAAGGATGTGCATTGATTCTGAGAAAATTATTTCAAAAACACTTAATAGATTAACACAGCACGTGAAGGGAAAGCAAAGCGATCATTTGAGTAAACACTGACGAATGGGAATAGGTGGGATCCGTTTTCATAAAAAAAAAATGCGTCGGAAGGTGTGTATCCGAAAATCAAGCTAAAAACAAGTCAGCATAAAAGGGAGCATTGTGTCGAGAGCAAAGGAAAAGTCGAAGGTGGTAGTGATGTTGAAGGAATGGAAAAAATAACTCACATAAATTGCAAAAAAAAGTTATTGAGCGAAGAAAACCATGCAGTAGATTATGAGAAAAGCTTTAAATTTAAATTTAGGTAAATTGTAAATTGTTCATCCAATTAATATAACAAGCCGAAGCATTAACTCTACACACATTTAAAAACAAAAAAACATTTACACCTCCTTTGAGATGAGTGTACCGGACGGGTGTGATTTACGTGTACGTAAGGGAGTGTGTGAGTGTATGTTTGTGCGAATTAGAATATGATAAGAAACACTATTTTCAGGGCGACAGTGCTCGACCCGATGAGGATATGCATTTTCTCCGACGCACAGGTACACACACACACACACAAACATGAACTTAACGTGAAGCGTACACGACGATGGAAATTCTCATTTTAGTAAAAAAAACTAAACCAACTTATAAACGGAACAATCGTAATAATAATATTATTATCTTTCGTATATTAAGGGGCATATTGAATCGATGCATTCGTAACTTCACGTTCGAAGAACAGCAACATTGTTTATGTCGAATTCTACAGAAAAATATGCCCGGAATGCGGAATGATTTTGTACAGTACGGGACCGGAGTCACCGGCCGCAAACGTCGAGCGGTCTTAGCCCGATTTTCCCATTTCCACACGATTGCTTACACGATGCCTGCGCCGGACTAAAACCGAAGGGAGGGATCGACGCTTTTTCCTTCTTATTCAGCCTTTCGAAATGTAAAAAATAAAATAATAAAACACACCTTATCGACGGATCACGGCGAATTATGCAGAGCTTGAATTTATGAAAAATAAGCTTTTCTTTCCCCTCTCTCGATCGTTGATTGGCTTATTTCGTGGATTGGTGGTGAAGGTAGAGGAAAGCTGTAACGGGAAGATCGCAAAACAAACTCGCTACTTACGATGAAACATGCAACACAATGTAACATAAGGCGTAAGAAATATAAAGGATGATACACGTCTGGACAAAAAAAAAAAATGCAATAAGAAATCGAAATTTATAGAAGATGGAAAATGTAGCAAGTTAAGCGAATGAATGGAAAGCTAAAGTTGTGCAATGTAAAAACAGAATCGATGGCAGAACAAGGAGATAGGGCGAAGATGTTGAAAAGCGGCACTGGTTACCTGAAATGATATGGTTTCGAAAAGCATATAAAATTGTTGTTCTATGCCTCACAAGCGCACTCACACACGCAGACACTACACTGGAAGAATAACATAACAGCCCTCTGAAAATCAAAGAAAAACCGAATGGATAACGAAGCAAAATTATACCAAACCATGTCCGAGGACGCGGTAGCATTAATTTGAATTTAAAATCGTTCAGCCAAAATTATAGCATACATCTATGATCAATGTTAAAACAGCAGACATACAATACTACCGCATAAATGGTGTTTATTCCTCTTGCAAATAATAAAAGTTTTTTTCTTAATTTATTGTAAAGTTTTCAAAGCTTCAAGGAAACACGGTCGCTAAGAATTCGTTTGACCAATATTTTCCATTCTTCCGTAGCATTCGCATTCGTTAAATTTGAACAGGGAAAAATGGTATTGTAAAACATTTCTTGCATCCAGAGAATGGAGTTCGGGAGTTTTCCCACGTTAGTGGTGAATTTAACTACAACAAACACTTGCTGACAAAACGGAAGGATTTTACATGAAATAGAATTGAAACAAACCTTTCTAGGTAACGTTATCCTTTCTCTAATTCTATTATACCGCATTGCTACGACAACAATATACATTTTCACTCATTTATGACATACATACATATATACTAACACACACAAGTAAACACTTCAACTCTTCTACTTCGATTGATTATTGGAAGAAGGCAAAAAAAAATGATATAAAAAATAGAAGCTGGCAAAGAACACGAAGGCATAGGAGGATGAATTGGGCGATCCGAAAATGAAGAAATGGATGCATTGAAGCAGATGCTTTGACAGTTGGAAACGGCATAATGAATACATAGGTAAAACTTCCCAGCATAAAACCGTTAAATAACTTGAGAAAGCAAAAGAAATCTGTTGCCGAATTGTGATTATAAAACTATTATCAGAGTACTTGAAAATAAAAAAAAACATATAGTGAGTAAATAAGACAGAGAGACATGGATAATGTGGAGAGGTTTAAATAGGAAAACGAGAGGAGAGAAGAACACCGGAGGAGATAAACCAATACACTGTGGTGGACGGTGGTACTCAACCAAGAACTCTCTATTTGTAAAAAAAAACTGAAATGGAGGAAAGAAAGCGAAGAAATAGTCCAATCTATGGATATTAAACTAACGCGTAAGACAACACTGGAGAATATATTAAAAAGCAGAAAGAAAAAAGAAGAAAAAAAAACTACAAAACAAAATATATTTGCTATATACCAATTGCCTTGCACTGATAAAAAAGAGACGATGTAGTAGAGAACAGAGAAAACAGACAGAGAACACAAGACACCGGGAGAACTGTGGAAAACGTATCGCATAGTAACAGCACTCCTGTGCGGCCCCATCAAAGAATACTCGACGACGCACTAAAGATTCATCGAAAAAAAAAAAGAATTCCCCTCGCGATTACTAAAGGGGACGATCTGTGTTGGTATTGTTTGGATGTTTCTACGAGTGCTTGTGGGTGTATAAATGAGCGTCGCAAAGCAGAAAGAAGAAAGAAAACAAGAGCTGTAATATAAAACAGAGTAAAAAGCTATTCTTTCCCAAGTTTTACCCGCATTCGTTCTAGCAAATGAGCAAAGTAGGCAGAAATGATAGTAACGAGGGAGTGAAAGAGAGAGAGAGAACGAGGAAGGGCGAGCAGTAAATCGAGACCGAAGGATGTTTAAGCGTTAGAGAATAAAATATAACAAACCAAACAGAATGGAAAAACGGGGTTATTAGGTGAACAAGTGAACAAATGATAAAATAATCGAAACAATTCAAAGAAAACATATGTAAAAAAGTACTATTACGCCACTGAAAGGAAAAGAAAAACAAGCCATTTCCTCTTATTTCCTCAAATATTCTTCAAATAATAAACAACAATTTAGTCACCGCAGAAAATTCGATAAGCAAATTGATCGATAATACACACTCAAAAGAAGAAAAAAAAACATTCACAAACACACAAAAAAAGGAGTAATAGAAGAGACAAAGCAACATGGTAACGCTACCGCGCATTGGCAAGGTCCTTGTACATACAGGTTGGTGGAAAGGGTTGAATGAGGTTATTTATTTTTTATTTTCATTCTGTTGCTAGCAACGATCGACCGCAAGGACGCAAGATCCCAAGTGGATGATAATGGAAAGACTCGAAACGAGTGAATGATTTCTCTGTCCGACTCACAAGCTTTCTGGCACAGCAAACCAGATGCAAGCCTTTCTCCAGCAAAATTTCCTCTTTTGTACGAATTTTCACACTCACACACACATACACAAACACCAACAACGCTGGACCTACTGCCAGGTATGAAAGAGGACCGATCTTGCTTTTTGAGTAACTTTCAAACGACTTATCCTTGGGTAATTACTAAGAATTCATCAGGCAATGCCCCTAATAATGTTTTGGGGTTGAGCTCCTAGTTTAAAGATGGTCGACAGGCGTTTGTTTATGTAAAAATATTATTCCAAAACAATTTCACTGCTTACAGCCAGTGTTTTCTTATGTTCTAGCTCGGATTTGTTAAAATTAACGTAGTTTTAACAAACTTAGATATTTTGATTGCGATGCGCTTTAGAATTTGTTAATTAGTACGCGGATGTTTCTACATCATTCATCTTCCGTTTTTATAGCTATGGTGACTATAAGAAGAAAACAGAAGAGCTTATGTTTTTAAAAGCGAGTTGAACCGGTTCATTTGAGCTCAATTCGTTTCTCCCTGTGGTACATCCAATAATTTTTCTCGAATTTATTTTCAATACAACCAAATATTAAATGCACAGACAAACAAACTGAGGCGGTTTTATGATGTGAAAAGGCAAACCCAGGGGAGAAAACGAGATCTCGCGAAACAAGAGATAGTAAAGAATCATCAACCTTACCCTTTAGGGCAGAAAAGGGGCACATGTAGAAGAAAACTGTAAAGCATATTTAAAAAACCGATAGCTAGTTTAAAAGGGACAGTAAAAATCCGCGGAGAAGTAACAGAACCGATTGGTGCGAAAAGATTTCACGATTACATCTCTAACAATTGAAGAAATACGAAAAGCCAGCTTCACCTCGCTAGACCAAAACCAGCCATATTCCACATACACTCACACCTGACAGTAAACACTTACATTCTTGAACATTTCCTCCCGCATTAGGAGGAGCCATTTCGGGGTTAGTTTAAAAAAGGGGGCTTGTTTTCCGCCCGGAATGTGAATTAGGTAAACCGAAAATGGCACGAGGCGAGAGAGCTACGGTGCATTGCGATATTGTTTGAGCCGAACAGGAAGCACTACGTTAGGAAAAACACTTTCACTTACCTTTTCTCCCCTTCCCTTGACTCACTTAACAAGTAATATAATTGATATGGACAGAGAAACAGCAGTACATGAAAAATGCGAAGAAAACCGTGCAAAAAAAATGATTAATTCTTTATTGTTGCCACATTTAAATTAAATTTAAACAAATATTAAAAAATTAATGAAAAAGAAACTCAAAAATCTTAAAAAAAACAACAAAGAAACCCTAAATCATTTGTAAATATATGATGAAAAATAAAAATAATTTTTATCTAGCATAGTCTTTCACTGCAAAATTGAAAGAAAAGGAAAAAACTACAAGAAACAACCATAATTAATTTTTCATTCCTTTATTTTATGTCTTTTATAACTCTTTTCGCCATGCTCGTCTTTCTCGTCTAATGTTGCGAACATGATTTCGTTACAGAAAGTTAGCGATTATGTTTAATGATCAATTCACAAACCAAATAATGCACTAAACGCCCTTCCACCTGACGAAAGTTCTTAAGTTTTCCCGAATAGCATTAATCGATGCATTTGAATGTGATAGCATGATTGGGTTTCGTTTAGTAACGTATTCTCGAATAATAAACCATATTATCGATTAATGCTGCTGGGGTGGTTCATGATTTTTTAAATCATAAATTTCTTTAAAAAAAATCATAAATGTCGCATTTTGTTATGTACCAAAAAGCACCAAACTAAATAATTTAGAATGTTTTGCTTCGTTCGTGTTCATACTTTTCCCAGTCCTTTCTGTGGGTTTTATTTTGTACAATACAACTTCAAAGTGGTGTTTGTGAATTTGAATATATTTCTAACAGGGTGTTACCCTCCGATATGCTCCGCTCCATTACACATTCCGACAAATCAAGAGACAAAACTACACCAGCATAAGGAGGCAAGTCATACATTTTGCACGTTAGACGTATCAAATCGAACGAATGTTTTGCATAGTTCGATCGTGAAAATACAGTTCCCTCATACCCGAATTCCCCCACGCAAATAAAGATATCTTTTATCATGTACCTGCTCGTGTACTCGTCATGCACGCGGATGTGTGTACTTATAGTATATCTGGGTGAAAAAGGTGAGGCAACAATTTGAAAACATCCCTAATTACATTTAACCTAACTGCCTACATCCGATAGAACGCGACGTCAAGAAATGGAGAACTTGCTTACTCAACGTCAATGTTTGGGATTGTTATTGCTCTAAGTGCATTGAATGTCTCACAAAACCAAACAGAAAAAAAACATTAGTGCAACTTTGCATTCACAAAAGTCCGCTCTCATGTAGGTCGATTTACGCTGGTTTTCCTAGCAAAATGTGTCCGCTAGTAATACAACAGAGTAGTGAAGTAATTTGTTTGCTTGAAAAGAAACATTTTTCTAGCCGAGCCGTCATGTTTCCTTCGCGCCAATGGAGTGTCTTTGTCGTCTTCAATCTTACTATTCTTTTGTCTCGTTCCATTCGACAGCTTTCTTTCTTTAATATTCTTTTCCGTTCGTTGCGGGTTTTGCATGTTTTTTGTTTTTCTCCAAGCACTTTCTATTAAAAGCACTACAGTACTTCAAACTTCATTTGGTTTTTGTTTAAAACGAGCTCCATTCGTTCCGTTACTCTATTTTATCACCAGTATTTGCGTATAAATTACTAATACAAAACAATGGCATACTGGAGGGAACACGTAGATTGAAAAGGAAAAAGAGAGAGAGAGAGAGTGGGAGCAAGAAAGAAAGAAATAAGCAGTCAGTACTTTCTGGGAAGGGAAATTCATTCAAACTAGGGAGAACTAAGTAGAGTAGGGGGGTACATCAACTTCCACTATTCGCTCGGAAATCGAAGGACGATGATGATGATGATGATGATGATGATGGGGAAGGTGGTGGTGAGGATGATTGTCCGGTTGAAGAAGCAGAAGATGGCGAAAGTTCCTCTCCTCCGGTACGGCTGGAGGCGTTGGTTGTATTGTCCCTGCCAGGGCCACGGCTAGAAGCTGCGGACACCTTCGTCACCGTCGGTGTGATCGGTGTATTTGTAATGCTTGTTGTGTCGTTGGCACTACCTGGTGTGTGCGAATGCTGCGTCCGATCGGAAAGAGTCGACGAGGACGCCGCAAGGGAACCCGAACGCGACGGTGAAGAAGCGGAATAACCCGGACGAAATATTGGTCCACCACGAGGAGTTCCACTGCCAGCAGCACTCGACGGTTGTGACCCTCCTCCCGTAGTCTTAGCATCTTCTCCATGCCCACCGCTAGCAGCAGCAACAGGACCGTCCCCTCGCACACCACCACTGGCCATAGAAGCCGCTGCCGCCGCACACCGCTTGTTACTATATGTGTATCTTCTGAGCGGTCGCGCTGAGTTCGTCCATACTTTTGCGGGCCTGGTCCGTGATGTCGTCCAGGGACTTCTTGGTGTGTGTCAGGATCTCGTTCGTACTGTTCGCCGCACTGTTGGCCAGTTCTTTCATCTACGGTGGAAGAAATCGAAAAAAAAATCATTAAAGCAAACCGTAATCAACTAATATGCTACTTCCGCACTTACCTCAGCATTCAGCTTCCCTATCACCCACTCCAAACCCTGGCGACCCTTGCCCGCGTTGGTGCTAATGTTCTTGGTCAGCACGTCCTCCATGTACCGGTTCAGTGGGACGCCCTCGACCTGCACCGTCGCTTCCTGTTTCAGCAGCGTTTTGGACGGGTCGGTCGGGTGTGGAACGTAGCTGAGCGTTTCGTACACTGAAAGGAAGCTGCCAAAGGTGAGGTTGATCGTCTTCAGCGTCATCAGCCGTTCCCTCGGATCGACGGTTGACTTTTCACTAGCGTAACAGACGTTTGGGGAACCAATGAGCTGCAGGGAAATGAAAAAGAAACAAAAAATGTTGAATTTCCTTTTGACGCGGCAAGAACGACAGGGAAAAAAAATCTTATATACCACACGCCTAGAAATTTCCTAGATTCTAATGGGATTCAAAACACCTGTTAACCTTGTCCTAGCACAACGTAATTGACGCAGCTCAACCGGGTGCCTCTAGGAACTCTATTTCTATATCAGAAAATAAAAACATATCATCTGCGATAACAAGCGCATAACTCATCCTATCAAAAATTAAATACGACGAACGAAGAAAGAGTTTTTTTTTTATTTTGAGTAGTGAAAACAAACTTAATTCCTAGCAATTGAACATTTTGACCTTATTCACTTGTTCAGTTCGATTTAATTTTTTACCTTCTCTAAAACACTTAAAAATAATAAAATTGAAATTCAGTATTAAATTATGTCGTGTTTTATTTATAGTGAACCTAATATTTGTTAGCTATATTGACATCATCTTGATTTTGAACGATTGTTTAAAACCCAGATTAATATGTCAACCCTAATATGAACAAGATTGTATGACATTGAATGCATTTTTAATCGTTAAAAAAGATATACTAAATTGGAACTTTCTCTGCATGTACTAAATGGATTCTTTTCAAATGTTTGCCGTAAATCATTTTGCAGAATTGTGTACCTTGAAAAGAGATAGTTTTTACAATTCTTCATGAAAAGCAGTTTTATGGTTCTGTACTATCCACGAATAATACAATACAATATTAAGGGTGCCTCTAAAAACAGTTATAAAATTTTATTTATAATTGCTTTCTGTTGCGGTATAAATCTCACTGCACCCTCAAAAATCTTTCCAATTTAAATTTAATCGTTCACGGAGTCACAGAAAATCCTTGCACCCTTTTTAATTCCACTAAAGCTCCTCCGGTTAAATACCACCAAGGGCAGCATGACGAATGAATTGCGTCCGCTGGTAGTCCAAAGATCATCACGGCGCGTTTGCCGTTATCTTATCAATTCTTCCTCAACACACTTCCTTGCTTCTCTTCTTTTTCTTCTACCCACCTTGCCACCCAAATCGGCGTGTCTGGTCACGCGTTCTGGCATTAACATTGCCTTAGCTGATAATAATTGGCAAAAAAACGAAGTTTGCAAATCGAAAGTTTGGTCGAGGGCATCGAGAGGTTGTTGCCGGGCACGAGGCAATGCTGCTTCACAGGTGCTAATCAATGCTTGCCCACAATTTCTTGACATTTTCCCGCCCGACTGATAGTGTGGCGGTTGAAGAGGTTGTTTGTATGCGTCATATGGACGCTAAATGTTCTTATCTATTGGCTTCGTGACGATTTCTAGTTCATTCAGTAATGACGTATTACTTTTAGGAATATATTCTCACATGGTGAGAAGCATGATGAAATGTCCATTGTTATGGGACGAGAACAAAAAGCAAACACACGTGCTTATTCAAAGGGATAGCATTGTATGTGCTGTCTAAACATAGGCACATTTTCCAGTACGATCCGCTTTACATTCTTGGGAGAATTCCTTGGCAAACTCAATGCTACAACAATTAGAGCATAGATTGGCATCGATTTCGCCGTTCGTTGAATCGTTCATGCAACCATCGCGTGCACACGCTTAGTCCGATCATCGATCGTCTAGGGTTTCAAGTGTTCGTGAAGACGCCCCGTCGTCGGTTTTCATCAGACTAGACAGTGGCAAGAAGAGAAAGCCTGGCGTATCGCGTCTCGAGAACATTGTCAGCGGGGTTTGGGGGGTCGACAGAGGGTAACCATCGGACAGGGAGTTAGATAAGCCACGAGCTAACGCCACATGGATGCTCGTGCACGCGCAGAGGCAATGCGGAGGAGTTTGCGCAAAAGGCACGGCAAGTGAAACGATGACGCGTGCTCGTGACGAAGGTGAAAATGGCCATCGTAAATTTAGAGTCACATTCCGCCACCGGTGACCACCGTCGTTTGACAAGCACTCATACTATCCCCTACTGAGGTAAGATAGTTGAGTAAAAGCGTGGGTAATTTTACTTGGCGTACACGCGAACACTCAATACAGCGACAGTAGGTAGTGTATTTTTAACACGCCGCATTCAAGAAGCGAACCGGCGAAAGATCAACCCAAGAAGGTTTTCGTGTCGTCTAGATCACGTCGGAAAACCGGCTTGAATGAAAAGACAAAATCCTTCCTATCGATGACTTAGTTTGCATTTGGGGTAGTTTTTA
>KE524984.1:952692-966133 GCA_000441895.2 Anopheles sinensis
TACCTTTTGTGCCCACTGTGGGAAATACCATTTGGAGCTGACCAGCCGGTGCGTGTGTAGGACGCCATCGACGACCCTTCGTTCCACCACGTCGGTTCCGATGACGGCTGTGTTGATAGGGTTCGGGTACTTGCGCCAGGCGGCCTGTGCTACGGTTTCCCAGGGATGGCTGTAATTAGACGGCATTGGTGAGAGAATGGTTCAATTATTAATGTTTAGGTCCCGTTATAAAAGAAATTTAAATCCAAGTTAGCATCGTAGCAACTGACTGTTGCTAGAGATGGATTTATGCAATTGTTTCCCATTCGATCAGCGTTGCAGCCCTTTAATACTTTGTCGTTATGCGGAACGTTTCGTTCAACTACCTTGAGCCGGTGGAGAAAGTCAAGGTTAGGTAAGGTTCCGCCGCGGAATGCTATTGAACTGTGGCCAACATTTTACGGAAATACAACAAACAGATGGCTTACGCTGAAACGCTTCGCCTCCTCTATCCGAGTTCAATGGTCCAAAGTAAACCATCTCCATCTCGATTGCAAGCATCGATCAACCGCGATCGCGGGAAGAAAAATTTAAGAAACTAAGTCGATCACATGTGTTTCAGTCTGAAGAAAAAGATTGAAATCCCCTCGCCAGCTGTTTCACACGGGAATGTTGTGCAAAAGCGGATTGCGTTTCGCTTCGCACATACATAAACAAAGCATCAAAGTGACGTTTCTTCTGTTTCACAAACGCACACACCTACACACTCGCACCAGTTGCTGCTCAATTTCGTAACGAGCTTAAATTCGATCGTCTTTCCTACACTTCGCACAGATGAAACACGAGCATTTGTTAATTGACGGAAATTAGAGCATTCACTTGGAAGCCTACGTTGGCTAATTTGCGCTGGAAAATGTACAACAAGCAACGTTGTAGCAGAATATTCCAGACGCACGCGGACGGTATCTGTCAAAAAATGTTTTTCACAGCGCATTGCTACATTTACATAACGCCCAATCTATGCTGGTCTTGACTACTGGCGTAGCAACCTCGCGATCTCGCATACTTACTTGAAGACGTGCTCTGATGTCCAGATTTTCATGATTGCGCTTTTCTATTTGTTGTAGTCGGGTCAATGATGCTGTGCGTCACGATGCTTCACGGACGCTTGTACCTCTGCAACCTATCACCACAAGGTCTGCTTCACTTTTATTGTTCCACAGCACCACCTGAGGAACGTGAAACGAGCGAATAAAAGGGAGTTGTAGTGCGAACGGGGCGACGTAGGCAGTTGTTTCTATCGGCAACGTGCACTCGAAACGAAACCGCGAAAACGGTAAACAAAGAAATGAAACAAACGCACGTTTGAATAAAGAAAACCTCCGCAAACACCACACGGATTTTGATTATCCTCAGCACGGATGGAAACTCCGACGACACCTCCGTTCGACCGTAGCAGTCATGACAAAGTGAACGATTTTACGGGCGGAACAAATCGACGGAAAAGATTGTTACGGGGTGCGCACACGGTGTGACGGCCAAACTTTAAGGGTTATCATAATTCGGGCGTCGAGAACAGCGTCGTTATTCTGACAGTTTCATACAAAAAGTAAACAAACACTTTGAAAAAAGCGAGAATATAGCTGGCCGTGTCGAGATCTTTTTACAATCTGAAACGACACCACCTACGCGTCGAGACGCAGCACGGAAACGAAACGACGCGGCCAGCCATTTTTTCGCTTTTTTCAAAGTTTTTGTTTACTTAACGACGCTTTTCTCGACGCCCGAATTATGATAACCTTATTTGTCAAAATCCGAAATTTTCCTTTTTTAATATTTTTTGGTAACAGAGTAAATGAGGCCCCTGCCTCCATTTTCCCGGTTCTGGCTAATCCTCTTGTGTGATATTATACCAGAATGTATGCCATGGGGTGATATATTTATTCGTTAATTTCAACATATGAATAGTTGAACCGTTGTGTGGTCGATTAATATTCGGCTACGCAATCAACCTAGTGGTGCGGTATGAGGTTATCTCACAAAATTATAACAAACTCCCTTTTTCGGTAGACCTAGCGCAGTCCGCTCGCTGCGCTCGCTGCGGGCGCGCCGCCGTTTCAAATTTATTTTTTCTGCTAAATTCCATGGTTCATGCAGTCCTAAATGTGTAGTATAATTTTCTAGTCAACTCAATATGTAAAAGTTTATTAACCTACAATTTACCTCCACTGCACAATCATTTTAAACCGTTATGTTCTTTTAACCGAACCGGTTGCGTTCAAAGATTTGAAATTACCGCATGTATTGCATTTTGCATAACTTCAGGTTTGAACCGGTAGGAAAAATAGAGGCGAAAGAGGCCTAACGGCTCAAAGCCTGTATAATCTTTCACCTAACCTAACCTAACCGGTAGGAAATATGAATCGGTAGGAGGACGAGAATCTGGGAATTTTTGCTCTTTTAGCACATTTTTTGTTTCATTTGCTGTACGGTGGTAAAGAAAAGCTGTACAATGCTTTTCATACCCGCTTCAGAAATTTGACTCGCAACAAATTTCCGATTTTCATGAAGTAAGGCCGTAACACCGTGTGCGCATCCGAAATCATATTTGACAAGTCAGAGGTTTCGTTTGACGTTTATCGTTTTGTTTATCAACACAATTCGATCGATTCCGTCGAGTTTGTCTTTTCAAACCTGAAGCTAGCCAGTGTTTTTTCGAGATAATGTTCTCCTAACTACCTTTCCAAGACAGCAAACAAATCAAAAATGAAGCTCAAAACCCTCCTGTTACGATTGCTTCTCAGTGTCATATCGTTGGTTGTGTTCAACGAGTTTATAGTGTACTACATTGTGTTGTTGAAAGTAAGCGATACGAACACATCCTCTGAATCACAGGATAGCTTGTGGGAGTATTAATGTAACTTTTCTTTCCAGTGCCAATGGCCCTCCAAGCCGGTGTCCGTGAATGGATTAGAGCCGGTCAGCGTAATGTTGCTTGCCGATACTCATTTACTGGGACCGGTGCGTGGACATTGGTTTGATAAGCTTCGACGAGAGTGGCAGATGCATCGCGCGTTTCAATCAGCCATGACGCTATTCCAACCCGAAGCGGTGTTCATCCTCGGCGATGTCTTTGACGAAGGAAATTGGGTTAATCAGAAGGAGTTTGATAACTACGTCGATCGCTATAGGAAACTTTTTCACACCCCGCGGGGCGTAGCGTTGCATAGCATCGTCGGGAATCACGATATAGGTTTCCACTATGCAACCAGACCAAATCTGGTGCAACGGTTTGGGGACCAGTTTAACAACACGGGTGTGTCGCTGATCAGCCTTCGGGGAGTCAACTTTGTGGCGATCAACTCGATTGCGATGGAAGGCGATGGATGCTATCTGTGTGAAAAGGCCGAAAAGGAATTGAAAACCATTGAATCGATCTTCAAGTGCGGTCGAGGCATTGGACAGTGCAAGGATGTGCCGAAGTTGGAGGAATACAGTCGACCGATCGTGCTTCAGCATTTCCCCATGTACCGGGAGTCGGACAAAGAGTGTCAAGAGCACGATTCACCGCACGTTGACCTCTATCGTGAGCGGTGGGAAGTGTTATCGAAGGAGTCGACGGATTTGATCGGTGATTTGCTTAATCCAAGGCTCGCGTTCAGTGGACACTCACACCATTACTGCCATATGCTTAAGAATCGTTTACAAATCGAAGAGTACACGCTGCCTTCTTTTAGCTGGCGGAACAAGCAGAATCCCAGTTTCCTGCTGGTAACTTGACGAACGGAACTGTCCCATCGTGTGCACCGTATTGACCAGTTGTTTTTACTTCCAGGCACGAATATCTCTCAACGAACATACCATTTCACGATGCCGGATGCCGGAAGAGAATACAATCGTAACCATTTACCTCGTCGGGGGTATTCTGATACTCCTCGTCTCCACACTGAAAGTGAGCGGTTTTATCGGTCAGCTGTGGTCATTCCTCTGCCGGGGGCGCAAGGATTACAAAAAACTTACCAAATAGTGCTGCGGAGATAGTGTTGTAGAATAAAATTTATTGAAAGGTAAAATAATGTAATCGTTTTACCATTACCATTTAGTTACCACGAAAACATAAATTAGTCATTCTGCATGCATCGCAAAGCTAGGCGTTGCGTTGATTGCGAACTTCTTCACTTTTTATAGCATGTAACGTGCAATTTAAAACACATCAGACCAGTTCGCCTTTGTCAAAGTCAGATGATAGTTGTCGCTGCGGCGAATTCGGTATGATATAGTGGTGGGGAGATAAAATCCTTATAGAGACTCGAATCTTTTGAATCAACATTACGCGTATTGAAAATACCTTTCATTTGAGCGGTCACTTGAGCAAATCGGTTCAGGAACTAAAAAGTTATCAACAAATTGGTTATTTCAACCATTATTTCAAGCAGTGACCAAGGTGTTTCAAGTTTGTTTATGCCAAGCTGTGCTGAATCCCAATCCGTCAAACAGTCGTGGTGATCAACAAATCAACGGCGGTCTGGAAATCTCGCGTGTTGCTGATAACAAACAAACATTTGGTGAATAATACAACTGTCCATTGCATCGATATTGTGCGTTTTCGTTATCAACAATTGCATTCTGTGATAAGAGGTAAGTACCGGTGATGTAGGTCAACATTTGCTTTAAAAAATGGCATTGTTCTGACAAAGGCCCGAGCATTCGCATATGTTACGCAGGTCATTGACCCCCTTTCAGCCGGGTTCGCTATTTTGCGTTCTACTAAATCAGCTGAACTTTGTTTACAATGCCTCGATTTGCAATGGGTGTTTTTAACCACGGAAATGTTTAGCAAATGCGTTTATTTTGAATGCATACCGAACGTGCTCCAGAAAACAAGCGAGACTCTTCCGTCACGAAGAAGCCGTTGATTGCATTTAGGATTTCAAGGTCAAGTAAAGTCGACAAGTGCCATTCTTTCCAAAATCGTCATCTTTCGGATATGGTTTACAGCTTGTATTTTCTTTTAAAACTGCTGGACACATAGGCAGCTTAGCACATGAAGCTACCCTTCGTTTAATTTATCTCATTTGTTTGTTCTTTACTTCGAGATTGTGTCTTATCTTCTCGGAGCGTTTGTTTCCCGAGCGGAAATTTGTCATGAATGCGAACTCTACACAAAGCAAACGGACTGTGTGTTTCAGATTTTGACCCTTAACGAAATCCCTGAGAAATCGGTTCGACGATGATAGTAAATCGGACTGACCTACTAACGGAACCATGGGCTGATAAGAAGCTCGTCCGTTGTAGAGTAGAGCATTCATTAATGGATGTTCGCGTTCGATTCCTTCAAGCGATCCTCTCACGAACAGCATGTTACAGCGAAAATCATCCACGTTCGAATTCTGATAATTTCGGCTACCCTGCAGAACCTGTTTCTGGTGGTATTTGCTCACCGTCGAGCGGACGCCCTTGCATCCTTCCCGTGGTGCAAAGCGACCTTAACGAGTTATCCGATCACCTCCGACACGCAGAGCATGGCGTTCCGGGGTCTTATGTGTGCAAATAAAAATTGCTACCGAATGCGGGGCCCGCTTACCCCGCTCACACGCCATTCGTCCAACGGCAAACAAGAGTCCATAAATTGGCCAACGCTTCACGCGCAGCCGTTAGTCCATTTTGTTGCTCAGACCGCGACTGATCGCGTCGTCCGATCCTCCGTGCCGGACGGTTCAAGTGTTGGGCTCCTTCAAGTTTTATTGAAGCCACTTCTCGACGGTAAGGTCCGTTCGTCGTTGATGAAACGGTTCTGTGTGTAGCTGTGGACGCGTGGAAACAGTTTCGCGACCAGTTGTGGTCAGTTGAAGCATTAAATAATGCGCCATACGAAGCATACGCTGACATTGACCCGGATTCAATCGATCGTATGCGGACGAATATGGACGTGGATGCGACCACGCAGAGCAATGATATGAGCTGTGACCGTGTGCTAGTTCAAAGTGGCTTACTTTAGGCTAGGAACACTTTGTTCGAAGGATGGAAATTGATAATGAAACACGTCAATTTACGCAAGTTGCAAATCAATTGGTTCTCGAAACTTCGAGTATAAAAAAAACGTAACAAATATTAATTCAACAGATGTGGCCTTGTGAAGTAATGTTGTAGTACCATTAAATTATTTTAAATTCGTAAGTGCCTTGCCTTTTCTTTAAATGAATGTCCATACCGTGTAAATTAAGAGCCTCTTGAAGTTCGCTAAAGTAAAGCTCAAATAAGCCCGTCTTCCTAATCTCTGGTATGAGAACGTGCAGATTATCTCTGTTTGCCAACAGGTATATACCCTTTGCAGTGCTTTTAACTAGTGATATTAGGAGTTACGCTGGTGCAAATTTGTGTGCAACTCGAATATTCGTTTTTATTGATGATAGCGCTCACTTTTCAGTTTAATTTCGAAATGAAAGATGCTGGATACATATATCAAAAATAATTTATGATTGATGGGTAAAACGGTTTACGCAACATAACTTAAAACTGATTGTATAGTGGGCATTTTGTGGTAAAATAAGACAAAATAAGAACAAAATTTTTTACAAAAATTGTCTACAAAATGTGCTTCATGTGGATAGGAAAATTGCAAATGTTCAATAAGATGTTTTTGTAAAATCGACTTGATCGTGCGATCAAATGAATTGTTCGTGAAAAATGTTAAATTAAATTTTAACGTATTGTGATTTTTGTGAGAGATGTTGTGCGATATTTTTAACCATTCTATTTTTATCTCAACGAATGACATTGCAATATTCTCAACGTTTCGAAGAAAACAGAAACTAAAATAATTAGCCATAATTAGTAAATTACCAACACCGGCTAAACGATGTTAATTGATAAGGCAAGTTGTGCAATCATTCGAAGAAATAAAGAATACACGAGATTCCGGACTAGTAATTTATGGTCCCGAAGTGGACGATGGAAGAAGTTCGTCAAATTTAGCGAACACAGGATCGTTTCAGACTTAGAGTTCATTAACAATGTTTGTTTTCGGCGGACGCTCCCATCGAGAAGTAGGTCACCGGGAAACTGTCCCCACAAACAGTGCCTAAATTGCTATCGATACGCTGGCCCTAATTGAATTCCAATCACACGCTAGCCTTCCCTTGCTTGTGTATGTGTTCGAACATGAATATCAATTCAAGCGCACGAAAACGTCCTTTGGGAGAGGTTTGCTCTTACCGAACGGACTTCCGAAGCAGAATACGCACGTCTACCGTGCGGTCATCAATCTTAATAAAAGTCCCAGATTTGACTATTTCCAACGCGCTGTCCGTGTAGACAAACGTTTCTGTTGAAGACATGGCTTTCCGCCACACTGGAGCTAATGTTGTTATTTTCCCCTTATGGTGGCGGTTTTACTCCCAGCGGTATGACGATGATCCGGTGGTTCATCTCGTGTCAACGTATCGGAGCGGCGCTATTGAGTCTGAGAGAACCAATATCGATTTCGGTTACGTTGCCTCACGTCCCCTCTGGATGTCTCGTGTCGCCCTATTATTGACCTACCGTTTGACGCTGGAAGCTAATCGAGTTTGGGTTGGACTTTTTGCAGACATCCGGTGCCTCCCGCCAATTCGCAATGCGTCTGATTATCCTCGACACGGCCGAGTACGTCGGCGAATGGTCGGCCAAGTACGTGATGAAGCGTATCAACGACTTCAAGCCGGGCCCGGACCGCTTCTTCACGCTCGGCCTACCGACCGGTTCGACGCCCCTCGGCATGTACCGGCACCTGATCAAGTTCCACCAGCAGGGTCGCATTTCGTTCAAGTACGTCAAGACGTTCAACATGGACGAGTACGTCGATCTGCCGCGGGACCACCCGGAGAGCTACCACTACTTCATGTGGCACAACTTCTTCAAGCACATCGACATCGACCCGGAGAACGTGCACATCCTCGACGGGAACGCGCCCGATCTGGTGGCGGAGTGCGATGCGTTCGAGGCGAAGATTAAGGCGGCCGGTGGCATCGAGCTGTTCATCGGTGGCATCGGGCCGGACGGGCATATCGCGTTCAACGAGCCCGGCTCGTCGCTAGCGTCCCGGACGCGCGTCAAAACGCTCGCCCAGGATACGCTCGAGGCAAATGCACGCTTTTTCGGCAACGATATTAGCAAGGTGCCGAAGCAGGCGCTGACGGTTGGCGTGGCGACGGTGATGGATGCGCGGGAAGTTATGATTATGATCATCGGCACGCACAAGGCGTTCGCGCTGTACAAGGCGATCGAGGAGGGCGTCAACCACATGTGGACGGTCAGTGCCTTCCAGCAGCATCCACACACGATCATGATCTGCGACGAGGACGCGACGCTCGAACTGCGCGTGAAAACCGTCAAATATTTCAAGGTAACGGATAATCATTGCATGCACATCGGGATAATTTGGTGTTGGGCGATGTTTATTTCTAGTAGTCTAATATTTGTTGGTTGGTGTTGGAGCGTTCACTTCGGCCTCAACTACTTCGTAGATTTAATCTTCTCCTAACGGGTCCCGAAAACGGTGGCAATCTTTCCTATATACCCTGGCCTCAAATCAATAGCCGCTACGTTCGAAACTCATTTGTTCTTCCATCTCCCCCTTTCTGGTGTTGGTTTATTCAGCGTCTCCCCTTTCCAAGTGAAAAAAACCCTATACAGCCGTAGGTTCACAGGTTATAGACCCCATTGTTGTCCCTTGACTCCCTGCTACTCCTCCCTTTCGGTGGTGGTTAGTGATAAAGTAATGCAATCGAACGGTGTCGGTAAACTCATCCTCAAGTTAAACCCGATGGGACAGTTCGTGGCCTAATTTCGAGTCTGTTTTTCCATCAACCTCATTCCTTTGTGCACCACCCCCGCCGTCGTTGCACTACTTCTCCCCAGGCTCTGAGCAATGTGCACCACAAGCTGATCGAAGAGGAGTCGGCCGACGTACGGAAGCTTAAGTGATGGCAAATTCCCTCATCTCGATTGACCCAAGCATAAACGCATCACTCACTGTCACACAAACTGCAGCAGAAAGGAAGGGCAACGAAAGTATTTCTAAGATCACCGGATACCAGGAAAGAGCAGCATCACTCATCAACAGCACACATTCCCGACCGGTGCGAAACATGGTTGATTTTTATAATTCAAAGGTATACTTCCCCCCATAAGCGACACATTGTTGGAATTTTAATACGCCCAGAAACTATCACTCTCTTTCAAAAGACAATTAATGGACGTTTAATATAAAATTGGAAAACTTGTAAAAATTCCATTCAAATGCAACTCAGAGGAATGCAATGGAAATTCTGGGAAGATGATTTTAAAGGATGATTTTCCCACCATTTCATCTTTCATCGGATGGTGTTTATGGCTTTATCATCCATTTTATGTTACAGGCGTTTTATTTTCTGTGTGATTCTTTATCTGTGCTAACCGGATTTGGGATGGAATTTCTGTACGGTTCCGGTTGCAGTGAGATACCGTTTGAAACAGATTTTCCAATCCGCACCCGCCATCGTCGTCGGGTCTAAAATAAAAGCGAAAAAGAAACTAATCCCGTTCGTACCCGTCGCGCTCTGTGACTTATCTTTTTTTCTTCTCTCTTTTTACTTTCATCTCCCCCCCCCCGAATTTCCCAACCTATTCCATGCACGAGAAGGATTGCTACAAACTATCTGCCGATGGCCTCGAGGAGGCAGCCATTCCTAATTGATTTCGCCGGTGCGTTGAGTTGCTTTCCGTTGTCCGTGTGGATTGTTTTTTTGCCGTTATTGTTTTCCAATTCTATTTTCCATCCGCCCTCCAACCGATGCAAACGACCCGTCCAGATGCACCGGATGCTAGACGGGCGAAAAATCAGAAGAAAAGAAATACGATGCAACAAACGCGTCCACATATACCCGGCGCTAACTCGCTTTGATCTCTTCCATGCAGGGCCTGATGGACGTCCACTCCAAACTGATTGAGGACGATGTACCGAAATGATGGGTGGTCTTTGGAGTGGAGAATAGCACCCCCCGCCCAGGGGGAGCCTTCGGAGTAAAGCGGTGGCAAATTGAATCGTCGGGCGCATATATTTTTTTGTTTTGTTTTGTTTTTTTTTACTCGAAACCATATCTACCTTAGTATTGTGCCGGGGGTGCGCCACAGTCGAACGCTGCACGAGGCCCCAAATGCTGACAATTGTGAACTGACGAACAACGTGTTAATCTCATGCCGAGTTGGGGAAGGGAATTTTATGTTATTGTTTGCTGGGTGAATGTTGCTCTTTCAAAGAGAGTGTTAATTTTATGGAACTGCTGATCGAATGGGTCATTTTATAAGTCGACATCACAAGAATCTTTTATGAAACCAATAAAATAAAATCACAAGTTTGTGTAAAATACATGATTTTCCGTTTCGTTTTTATTCTTTTCGTTCGGAATGAAGAAAGAAATATGTAAAAACATCAAACTTTGCATAAGTTGAGCAAATTGTGCTAATCCCAGAACTATTGAGATTCCAAATGTGCCAAAACTACATAAAGCGCAGCAAATCTCCCCAGCATAAAGGACGGGAACACTTAAGGGAAGTTCGTTAACTTTCTCCCATAAAACCTGATTGCTTGATTCGTCCACGTCGTAACGTTTCGCTATCATTCCCAGACGGAAAACGGCTTCAACCTCTGCGTTCTTATTCGTCATATGAAAAAAAATGCCAGGCCACTTCTCCCATGCGACCCTTTAGTGTTCGTAATTGACCTTTTCTGGGCCATAAAAATGATCATTTATGTGCTTTAAAGCAGTCCCATTCGTCAGCAGATCGCGAACGTTGATCACCGGCAGAATGGCACGGAGAGTGTTCGCGTGCGGTTATAAAATAAAAGTTTAATCCCATTTCCTTCATCCCTCATAGACGAGCAGGCTAGAGAAGAAGGATGCATTTGATAGGTTTTTTTAGTTGATAGCGGATGTGCGACGTTTATGGTTTAACACCACGCATACTGAAATCGTAAAGGCGATACAAGAAACTTTTTCTACTACTTTTAGATACGATGTTTCGTGGTGTTCCAGTAAGACCATTTTTGCATACACCTTTACTACCCTTATTTTACGTTAGGTCCACTTAAAAAGTTTGACCAATTCGATTAAATTAAAGCGTCACCCAAAACTGCACGGTCGCTCACCAAAGTGGTCCAATTCCGTATCTTAGCTGTATAGTTAAACTTCATCTAAGTTTTCGTGTTTCGTGTCAGCTTATGACTTTTATAAAGTGACTGAGATCTGGGTATAACTCAAAAATCACACCGTAAACCCTAATATTCACATTCATTTTGCTCGCCCGGGATTATTTTGGATCTGTTCAATTCAATATAAAACACCGAGAAGTTTAAGCTGCTTGAAAAAATAACTATATTTTTGCGCTCAATCGTACTATGGCAAGTTAATTTTCACAATTTTTCTTTTCAGAGAAGTTGTATTGTACATTGATTAATTGACAAAGTTCCTTTATTAAAATGAATTATTTATCATCCTGGATGCACAATCTATGCATTTGGTCGGATAATCTTTTTCATGTTTTGATGATGTTATCGAAATTCTGATCAAATGGAGTCTATTTTCGATGGTATGGAATATGTTTAGCCAATGTAAGATTTTTATGATGAATACTGATTGCAACTATTTTCCATATGAAATACATTACATAGCCGGATATTCTGATTGCATGGATGTGTACGGATCACTCTGCTATTGTCTCTTTTCACATACGCCTAAGAAGGATATAATGCTGGTATATAGTTGGTTTCATTAACAATAGAAATAGATGTAGATGACGTCCTTATTTTAAAGTGCGTGGATTTATCCAGACGAATGCTTTTTTCGATGAAGGGATTCGTCGATTCGCTGCACTCACTTCATTAACTTCTTACAGAAATATAGCCCAAATAATAGTGTCAGTAATGCAACTACTTCACACTTTCCATTTTATTCTCTCTGTCACCTTCTTCTGCCAACTTTATCCGTATCGTACGATAAATTACATCAAAGTACCAAGTAAAGTCTTAATTAAATCCCACCACTGTCTTTACCGAAAAGTGACTGCAACTTTCTTCCTCGGAAGGATGAGGACAGAAAGGAAGCAAACCATAATTGCGGGCGAGCAAATTGAGTTGATTCGTCGCGGACGTTTTGCTCTTTCGTGGTACGTCTTCCATTTTCCGGTGCTGTTGTACTGTAGAGGGAATCTTTACTTTAATTCTTTTCCAACAACCTTCGCTGGTGTTTCTACTTGAGAAGTATAATCCTGACGCTAGCAGTAGAGAAGGGGCTCTTTATTAATCACCTTAAAACTCTTGGGGAAAAGAATGGTGTAGGCGATAAAACTGTACCGAACAAATGACAAACCACGACTTGGTGAAGAAAAACCACTTGTAAGGGATGCATTTGGTGATCATTTAAAGCTGATTTTAAGAGGAATGGGAAAGTGAGGAAACTTTGCTAGCCGGTCGGTAGCGAAACGAAACCAAGACTTGTCGCATCAATCTTCTCAGCCTTTTTAGTTGAGAAGTCCCGAGAGACAATCCATCCCCGAACGCCTCATTGCACTTCTAGATCCGAACGATGCATGCAGTGATATTCGTTAATGATAGTCGCTGCAGTGAGTGATCTTGGCAGTAAAGTAAAATAGGAGAATTTGAACAAATGCCCAAAGAGAGTTGATGCAGGACATGTATCATTATAAAGAGTGTAGAAAGATGATATAGACATCAGCATCATCGTTGATTAAGGGATTCCTTAGGACTCTGGAGATTATAGACAAAGCACAACAAGACTAGAATGCATTATGGTGCAGTGATGCAGGTTGCAGATCGTATATCGAACCTCGCGCAGACCCAATACTTGTTTTCCGTAGCGTTTCACTCTTTTATTTTCAATAATACACAACAACAAGAGTCCCTTTTCATTTCCCATCGGATTACAGGAAGACGTGCAAAATTTTGGCCCGTCAAAGCTCTTCGTTTGCCGGTTGGCTTTGAGAAAACGATACGACGGTATGGAAGAGAAAAATCCTTTCCATTCAGATCGTATCGGTGGAATGTGCCGGTCTCACAAATTGGCCGGAACTGTTAAGAAGGAACGGAAACCCAACGTTCATCAAAAGGGAATTAGATCCAACATATATATATACGCAAAGAACCGGAATAAAGTCAGTGGCAGTTTGACGATCAAGCGAACAAGTCGTGTTCTTTCGTTCTTGTATTCTTTCGTGTTTCCCACTCAAAAACGTATTTCTGAACAGGTTATGGGCCCAGCGATGGATCAAATTACAATTCCAAAGTACGCTGGCGGGCCGGGCTTCGATAACTGGTCTTTTCGGGTGAAGCTATTTTTAGACTCGAAAGATGTGCTGGAGGCAATCACGCAGGAAACTCCTAAGAAGGAGGAGGACAGCAGAATGTTCCGTGTAAAGGACAAGAAGG
>KE524984.1:968602-979654 GCA_000441895.2 Anopheles sinensis
ATACAAAGGAACATTTCATAAAGGATCTTTGCGAGAAGAAAATCGTTGAATTAAAATATTGTCCATCAGAAATGATGAGAGCAGACATATTAACGAAACCCTTAGGGAATGTAAAGCATGCAAAGATGGTACAAATGTTGAATTTTGAATGAACGTTGAGGAGGAGTGTTAAGAAGGAACGGAAACCCAACGTTCATCAAAAGGGAATTAGATCCAACATATATATATACGCAAAGAACCGGAATAAAGTCAGTGGCAGTTTGACGATCAAGCGAACAAGTCGTGTTCTTTCGTTCTTGTATTCTTTCGTGTTTCCCACTCAAAAACGTATTTCTGAACAGGAACAACCACCCAATTATGTTGGGGATTTTCTCTTGCGCCTTCTACGTCTTCTTTCCCCAAGGCGAAGGACGAAAAATAAGGCACATCCCGACCCGATTCATTTACCAGTGGCGTTCGGAAATAAATATAGATCCGTCGTTCCCATTAAATAAAATTGAAGTTGCTGGGAGGGAGGTGAATCGAATTTTTCAACCGAATGGCGGCAACGTGCAGTAAGTATGGTATGAATTAAATTCTTTACATTGAGCTAGACGTTTTAAGATTCTTCTTTTTCTACACGGGCTTTTGGCGTTTTGGAGCATTTTTTCACTTTTTTTTAATGTGCTTTCCCATTAAGAATTTCTTCAAAGAGTTATCATTATTTGTAAATCATGTACGGAGTGTTTGTTCATAACTTGGGATCTAATTTAGGATGCACACTGATAGCAATTTCAATAACATAGAGCTCGATCGATACATTTAAATTCAAACAAACAATCTTTAAACTTTCTAGGAATCTTATGATTCATGCTGCCGATCTTTTGTTTCATGCTGCACAGAGTTCAAATTCACTTTTTCTCTTGGGTCAGTAACTCTCGACGGTCAAAGTTTGGGTCTTCGTGCAAACCCTCGGGGTCGAGCCCTCGAAAATACTACGATTGAAAGGTTGATTTCTCGATGGAAGTTTTTTATTTTCATTCCATCGCTCCACGAGATTTTCCCCACGGCACGGTCCACATTTCGATGGTAATGATGGGAAAAAACAAGGATCTCATGAGAAATAAAACAACTAGGGATGATCTGAACATCTACTTGAGAAGCAACATTTTTTTCTCCTGCATATATCCCAAGCGAATGGAGGGTTTTCGATTAAAAAGGAAAAGTGAAAAAGGTTCTACAAATAAACCGGCTGGTGGGGTGCGCTGCCTGCTCTTGGTTTCGCTAATAAATTAAGTTTGTGTGGGATTTTAACGAAGTTTGCTACTACAAAGTGAGCGAGCGAAAGCAAAAACAAAAAACCTGAGTGCGCGAAGCATTTGAATTTGCAACCTTCGGAGATTCTCTAGTCTCGGGTTTTTACTGGATTGCTAAGCAGTAGAAGTGCAAAAAAAAGCACATGGTAAAACATTCTACAAGGAATAAAAAAGGTCTTGGGTGCCGCCCGAAAGAACGCTAATTGTATTTCCGCATTTGCTTTCCCGGACCGGCGGTTGATGGCTGGAAAACATAAACACGGGGATGAGCTATGGTTTAGGATACGAGATGGTGTGTTGCTATTCCTTCCGTCTAAGTGTTTCACTTAGTAATGATTGTTGATTGAATGTAATGGAATGTGAATTTGGTTATTCCTCTAAGATACAAACCAAGGCAGAAGCAGTGTTACGAGCACTGCATATAGAAATGGAAATGCTAGGATATCGAAATGACAGTTATACGATTCAATTTCAAACGAATCAATTTTAACGATTAAAGTTGGTTGATTGTATTTTTGCGCGGGGATATGGTTGAAATCCACAAAACCACCATTGGATGGAGGTGAAACATTTTATTCTATGAAGATTTTATTCCGCTCTGCAATGGGACATTGACCGTGAAAGGTCGTAAAATGGTTCGTTGAATAAATGATCGATGTATGAAGAAGAAAGTAATCGGAAGGTGTATTAACTTGATCTTATCCTCACTTTGATGGCATATCCGAAATCTATTCTTTACTCTATTTTCATTACTGTAACATCTTTTTATTATTGTTATAGAGTCTTTTTTATTAAAATAGTTGATAATGCAATAAACTTAAATTTCCCCTTTTCACCTACCGGAAATTTCAAGTAGTATTTAGCTATATAAAAAGCTAAGCTTAACAACTTTCAATCAACAAAGAGAATATTTCAATTCATTCTACCCATCATATGGAACTTTTGAGCAACTTATTGCTTATGTCCCAAATATTTTTATGACTGCTACTACTCATATATTTTATCATTCAACATCCTATGAAGTGTATCTTATTGGAAATATCCTTGCAACTTTTCTAAAAAAAACAACTGATGGAATTGGATGATATGAATTCAGTGAATTCAAAGATAAGAGAAAATTTGTTGTAAGAAATTCCAACACATGCTTCTTTTTGAGCAATTTAATGCTGATTATCTTTCGGTCTTTATGAGTTTGTAGAATTTTAATCGTTTCATGTTTTCTGTCGTTAGTTTAGGTGAACTGTTCTTATCAGAAAATGAAGTTTAAAATTTTGTTTTTATCAAGTAAGCAAATTTAAATCTAAAGGCGTAATTAGAACATTTACATAGTTTTGTTTAGTTTTTTTTTAAATATTTTTGTGACTCATTTCGACATATTTTGACAATTGGTACTTCATTATTACCAATTCAACTATTATAGCAATATAACAAATGTTAAATCCATACTAGTTCTAATAAGAACGGAACCACAAAAAGCCGGTGAAAAACATAATCATACTTGCGTTCTGTTGCGCACAACTTCAATTGCATTAACTACTCTACAATGTCGAAAAGCCTACGCTACTCCCGCGCTGAATAGCCGTAATATGTACCAAAACTCGATCAATCTTCGTACTACTCTTGATGCAAAGCATTGATTTCGTACGAGCGTGAACGCGTGTTAAATGCACGCGCATTGCGATAAAGGATCAAACACGCAACAATAGCTCGCCAGAGGGAAAACTAAAAGCTCCCGATTATTGCGGTGCCTGTTTTGTTTCATGTATTGGCTAGAGTTCGGAGGAAGGCTCGTTCTTTCTTTTCCATTCGACTAACATGCTTCCCCCAAAACACGCAACCGACATCGGAGCCCCTCAGGAAGGTTTGTGAGCGGAAAGTAAATAGCCGTTGGTTATTGTTTGAATGGTTTGATTGCTTTCATCAAAGATGTATGATCGTACCGGGCCGCAAATGTCTGGTTGTTTGGTGGTGGTTGGAGGCAATTATCCCACACCACCACCCGTCAAACCTCCTATCCGATGTCGATGCTTTCTCCTTCCCAAAGTAAAGAATTTCGCCCCCCGAAAAGCGCTATCATAAGTTTTAATTAATTTCACACCACACCAACCCACCATCCAGCCATCCAAGCACGGGAATGTTACACGGCGTCATCATTGCCCAGCGGTATGAATATCTTTCGCTTCGATGGGTGGTTCGACACTTTGTTGAGGAGGGCTGAAAATGAGGTGTAAAAACCGTCGAGCCTGCCGTTGGTAGTACAAACATTCGAACTGGGGGCAATTGATTGTCGGAATTGGTGTGTGTTCACAACCAGCTTTGCCACAAGGCGAAAGTTTCACGGCAGCCTCTCGCCTTCGGTGGCACGATTTCCCTATAAAAGGAATGAGGGAAATGATAAAACAATCCTCGGAAGAATAATGGAGGGACTAGAGGTGTGAGAATTGGAATCGGAGCTGCGAAAGAATGTTTTGTTTGTGCTGCTTTAGGCGGGAAAATACCATCTTTGTACCACGTGCTCGGTGTCGAATCGATTACATTGAAATATTTCTTCCAAGCACACAAACACACCGCGTGTTGAATGCGATAGGAATGATGAGCTAAATTATTCAAAACATCTGATAAACTGGGCACAGTTGAATGTACGGTGGGTAAATATTTGAACAAAGGTAATATGATTTTATCGACGGAACGCGTAACATTAAAAATGAAAGGAAAAGGACAATTAGCATAGAAAGATAGTATAGTAGATGGAGCTTTGGCACACGAGCGGAAAACGTGCTATCGCATTCTAGGCGGGGTTTGTTTATGAGCAGAGGAGCATAAATCCTTTGTAAACGTAAAACTTCCACACGCTCAATTATACTCACGTTTGGGTTGAAACTGTGTGCATAAATTAACCGTACGAGGAGCCGTAAAACTTTTGGTATAGTTCGTCTCGACATGCGATCCATCGTAGTTAAAAAAAAAGTGAAGAGATTGAAAAGCAACTGGCCCCAGTCAATGCTCGTTTTATGGAATTTATGTTGTGCTGTGTGGAACGATGCGTGTAAAAAACTTAGCTAACGGGGTGGGTGGAAAATTTATGGGTTGAAAAAGGGTTCACGAAATAAAAATGTAAAAGTGAAATAAAGTCAGTGTAATAAAAACATGAAATAAAACGTAGTGTTGAATCGGTAGTATATATGGTCGGTAAAGTATACAACGGTCGAAAGCGTATTTAGTTTTTCCATGATTAGTAAAAATTATTAAAAGAAATAAAACTTCCGATCAAACCGACATATCCACCTTGACCTAGAATCCTTGAAAAGAAATCGACAGATAGATCCTCTAGTTAAATAGATTAAAGCTAGACTTAGGCGTTGCGATCCTGAAAGTACAGTAAAAAGTTCTGAGCGCCATTTGCTGAGTGCCTTATGAGATTGCCGCAAAACTTGGAAGAACACTCAGTCTCATCCCTAGGAAGCTTTTTTCATCGATTTTCCCCTACCGAATTTCTCGCGAGTGAACTTTCATTGGGATACTCTCTGACTAATTCGACCCAAACTGGCCTAAGCAAGAGAGAATGCTCTCGGAAAAATATATGTCAGCTGTTGCTATAGTCACGTTTACTGGAGAAAAGCGCAGGGGTGGAGAAGCTGCGACGTAGGAAAAATCATTCCGAATGACGGTTGAGGCAATGACGATAGGCTACTGCGACGGCACGAAAGCACAACATTGAGGAGAAAGTATAACGAGCATCCGGAAATGGACCCAATGAGTGAAAGAGATGAGAACAATAAAGCGTAAGCGAAATAGAAAACACTAGCCAGCATTCCATCGCACGAGCGACAGCGAACATACAGCTACTGTTTGATGTATTTATAAATAGAAAAAGATCTGCCGTTGGAGAACCAGAGCATCCACTTCCACAGGTGAGTAAGGAAGCAAAAACGAGGAGAGATACGGAGAAAAATAAAGGGAAATTATGTTGTTCGCACGATTTTTATCGGCCCACCCGACATCGTCCTTAATCATGGATGGTTGGTTTGTCGTGATCTTTTTCCTCTTTCAGACGCCTCTGTATTTCTTTTTTTAACGTAAAGCGCGCCTCTAACAACATCCGAAAAGGTGTGATAGAACGAAAACATTTCGTCCTTTTGGTGTGCTTCCGGCACCGGGCCGCTCGGAACAGAGGAGTTTCCTCAACCCATTACTTTTGGCACGGGTACGGGTTTCTGTCCGATTGTGACTGCCGCATTTTCCTGAGTAGAATTGCGGGTAGTAGCAAAGGCCCTTAGACCTTCCGGTCCCATGCCAAGCCGGAAAGGAACGTTTCCCCCAGAACGTGCGCAAACTTTGGCCGTTCTAAACCCCCCGCTGGTGTGGGTTGCGTAGTGTTCCTTCGCATGATATGTGAATCGGAAGTGGGGCGATCCTTTGATACCTGTGAGTTGTGCCTTCCTAGCGGCGGGAAAAGTTTCCCATTTCTGTCCTATGTGCCCTTTTTTGGGCATTTTTTCAATGATGCTTGACAACTCGCCCAAATGTCACTATCGTGAATTGTGTGGGCTGGGACATGACATGTTTACACACACACAAACACACTCCATCTCCTTATCGTTCCGTCATTTCGGTACGAGTTTTGTCGAAGAAGTCAAAGTTTTTGATTTCGAATGTTTGAGCACATGCCACTAACATGACACATTATCATTTTGACTCCGAGCGTAAGTTCAAGTGCGGAGTTGGTACGAACAAGCAATGTGCACGTTCTTACATGGGATTATAACGAGACGATGGGCAACAATTGTACTCTTCACTTTCTTACAATTCTCGTAGAGTGGCTATACATATGATGTTTGAAATAGGTTTAAGTGCTTCAAATTTCATCTTTGCCTTAAACCCAAGCTAATTCCAAGAACATTAAATTCCAGGATTTTGTTCCGAGTAAAATTAAATAATAATAAGGAAGATCATTGGAACGTTGTTCAAAAACATGTTTAAACAACAAGCCTTTAGTTGTCTCTCCATTCACTCGATGTAATAAAACCAAAAAATCATTAAAGAAAATTTCCATCCAGATAGGTAACTTTTTGAAAACAAAAATTTGATATTTATTTCTTTCGTAATGTCATCATACTCGAAAATGACAGGAGAGTCAGTTGCATTATTTTATTAGGGCTTGTGAATAATTGCTTAAATATTTCAAGTAGCTGAAAGCGGCATCGGTGACGATGAGTTATTTTTGCTAGAAAAAATGGCTTTAAAATATTGTTTGAAATAAATCAATTTAAAAATGAATTTAAATAATTAAGATATCAAACAAAACGGGATCAATTTAATAAATTATGTTCATGCTCATTTGACACATTGTGAACGCATGCAAAGCTATCGCAGATTAAATGAGAATAAACACCTTATCTAGTCCTGGAGTGGTGCTCTACCAGGCGCATGGACTGTAATTTCCGAAAGGATCTACGGCGCATGAAGTAGCACTTGCAGAAACGAAAATATGATTCTTGTCAGAGTGGTTAACCCATAAAACATAACAGTGGATACACTTTCTATTTTTTGTAGGTTCGCATATTTACACTGTAACATATTATCAGGTTTCCTAGAAGAGCGCCCACAATTTCTACGTCGATAAGATTCTCTGGTGAAATGGAGGCGCCTGGTGGCTCTTACATTTGATGAACATTTTTGGATGGAACATACCCATGGATTAAAGGGTAACAGCATGCGCATAGAATAAAATACAAATATTTGTCCGTGCATCCTCAAATAAATATATCTTTCATGCTGTGTACTCACCATGGTGCATTTAAATAGATACAACCATAAAAATATCCAATATAATTTCTTCCTGCGGGAGTACAGGTTTTGTACAGTATCTGAGAATGACTGAAAAACTTCACTTAAAAAATCCATAGGTAAATCATATGTTTAGTTGCTGTTTTTAGTCCATACGTAGTCATGTTTGACAAAAAATGTCTTTAATATTTTATTAACTGTTCAAAAGTTAGTGCACCATAAAAGAAAAGGCCCTCGCTTCAGAAGGCACACTCTAAGAATGACAAACTATGTTTGGTGGATACAACATAAACATTCGGCGCCGCAAAGGCAACCAGCATTCGCTAATGGAGTACCTTCCTCTGGTTTTAGTATCGTTCGCCAGTTGAGGTAGCCCCCATAACACTTTCTCCACGAAAACTCCCCGCCAAAAGATCTTTCATTGCGGAAGCGCGAAGAAAACCGCAGCCCGAAAGAAACTTGCCACAAGGTTTTCCTCTCTGGTGCGAATGAGCGCCGGGAAACCTTGCCACCTGGCTGGATGGTGTGATCACAACAAGGAAAACCATCGAGCAAACGCTCTCATAATTTATGTAAATTGTAATCATATCGTAATTATTCTTCCGTCTTTTGGTTTATATTTAATGATGCTCGCACCGTTTGCTACGAATGGCGCTTATGGTCATGGCGGGTCGATGGAGAGGGTCCCGGGAAAAACCACTCATAAGCCGTAAGATGTGCCTGTAATCCCACAATTGCTACCCACCGTCTTTTTAGGCCTCTTCGCTGCTGGTGGGTGGCAAGTTTGGCGCCACTATTTGTGGTAAGTGTGGCTCGTTTCCGGGTTGGGTCGGTGGTAGCGTTCTTAGTTGCAAACACCATCTCTTCCCCTGACTCCTAGGTGTTCTCGGGAGGTTGGTTCTGGGTGTACGGGCAGTAAATGAAAGCTTAAAATGTTCCTACCAAACACACCTGACAGGCAGAACCGACCCTGGAAAAGGGCTTATAATTTACAGGAGTGCGATGAGCGCGACCTTAAAGGGAATGAGATGGGATGGGATAATTTTGGGAGCTTTTGACGGCAGCTTACAGTCGCGAATGGTAAAATATATTTTCCCGGCTAAGGAGGAATCTGGCGATCCAGAAAATTTTCTTAAAAATTGTCTCCCTACGCGACTTTTCCCAATGGCTTTTCTCTTCATCCTCGATTATTGCATCATAGCACTAGGTTGGAGGGAAAATTGAGTCACGCACAATGAAATTGACATATCATTTCAATGGCTTACCATATTCAGCGGAGGCTTATAATGCGAGCAGGAAAAGATGACGCACGCTTCATAATGTTTCGTTGACAGTGGCAACGATAAGGTTGTGGTTACGTCTTCCATAATTAATGGAATTAATTTGAGCAAACGGTTGGTGTTTGATTTCCCATCGCTCCAATCCCACCAGGCGGAGGTGTAATCGATGATTCTGGCTCTCTGTAATCGAATTTTCCACGTTTACCCCAGGGATTATAAACTGTTAATTATTCTAATTATATAAGCTTTATCTTATTTTACATAGATTGTGTATGACTCGAGCTAGATATAAGAAATTGTCATTCAGAGTGTAGTTTAATGATGAAAAATCAATTATAGAAAGGTTTCGATGGAGACATATCTTGGCAATAAAAGACCCTTCCGATTCCCCCAGCGTTCCCTACCGGCAACAGTAAATTTTTATCGCCCGGCTCTGACCGAAAAGTTCAATTATCAAATTAATTTAATGGAGTACAAAATTATCTTGATAACATCAAGCGGACCGTCAACATTTTCATTTTAAATTATCCACTCGATTTTCACCCCCGCAAGGGTGGATGAACGAAAAAATGTGGGAAATAAAGAAATGTCCCTAATGTCCAGTCGGGTGTTAGAGATAACGACCGACTCTCCTTCAATGGCTACGGGACATTTAGCGGGAGAGAAAAAGTTTGCTCTTTTTCAGGAAACAGCAGGGAGGAGGGGAATTGGAGCAAAGAACCTGTATCGAGTGTAGGAGATAGACGGCACTTTGCCGGAATCGATTTTCCCTCCCGCACCGTAATCGATCGGATCGAAGTCTTTATTTCGAATGGCAGCGACTGGTTGATCGTGGGATTGGGTTTGGTAGAAGAAGGGATGAAAGTTGCAGTCGGCATGGGCTGTTTGCGTTGGGACAGCAAGGTGGCCACTTGCCTCAGCGCGACGCAATAAAACGTGATCAAAGAAGGTGATGGGTTTTTATTGGCATCCCTCGGGCCGTTCGGTTGAGAATCTGTGGGTCCGAGTGAGTCAAAGACGCCCCGGATGAAGACGTACATCCTTGAACGAGGTTTTCCACTGCTTCAATGGCGCTCCCCGTGCGTGCGCTCTAAGTCCTTGCTTTTCCTTCGAGATCTTTCTCTCGCCCGAAGCTAACACGGGACGGTATCTGGGACCGGATATCAAACGCACAGGAAAGGTGATGGCGCAAACAGATAAAACGATGACAACTGCGAACGCTCATCGATGGGAGAGGGGGATCCGTCTTCGGATGGTGGAAGGAACCGGTTTTGTCGTAGTCGTTAACTGGAATCGTTCGTTGGAATGGAAAGCCGCCTCGAGTTGCTGCCGGCGCCGAGTTTTACCTGCATGTTTGGTGTTGCCGAGACAAACCGAAAAAAGTGATAATAAACATTCGACGTTCCTATTGATAAAGGAAGGGACCGACTGAATGACTGCAGATGGGTAAAGTCGACTGCCTGAAGGGCTGGTTTACTTACCGTTGTTTTATGGCCTACCGTATCCAAAATCATAAAATAAGGGACATCGTTAAAATTGATACATGTTACCTTTCAACTATTGAATGATGTGATTATGATGTTAAAGTAAAACATATTTTATGATTTTGTTTTAGATCAAATTTATAAAGAAAACGGATCATTATAAAAAAGAGGGTTGAATTGATAACTTCAATATCTCTAAAGATGCCAGTTGACACTGTTTATCCAAAGGCACTATAAAGAAGGTTATCACTACACCAACTTCAGTAACAAAGTATCAAATAATAAAATAATCAATTGTGATATTCTGATACGTGCAAAAAATGAGAGACACGAATTTCTGACAACCTATCTTACATCTACCTCCGAATCTTCGGGTTGTTATTTGTTGATTTTTTAAGAGACTTTGAGCCTCCCGGCTACCTTTGCCTCTTAATCTTTGGGTTCCTTGCGGTCCTTCGGTTTCCTAGGGACCTTCAAACATTTTTCGTTTGACAGAGTTTCTTTTGCATGAGAGAACCCGAACGGGTTGAAAAAAGTGAGAAAAGCGATTTTTATATAAATTTTAAATAGTAATACCTAACCTGTGCAACATTGACTGAATAATCATAGAAGTGCGTTAAATAGACCACCGGTTGTGTAGTAAATAATGTTTTGAGGTTATGTAAGGTAGCATTGGAATTTTTCAAAACTGATAAATACAAAAAAGTTATAAATTAATTTGAATAAAAAAACTACATTTCATTATTGGAATTTTACAGAAGAAAAATGACTTGTTTTGGTTAGAATTTGCTAAACCACAAAAAACAATACAAATATAAATATCATTTAGAAAACTTACATGCTAGCTTTAATTCAAAATTTAATAAAACTTACGTGTTTTAATTTATTAGTACTTAATTTTTTTTATGAAATATTTCATTGCGTATGGAATAGAAATAACATTCTTTCGTTCAGTTTGATTAAAATATATTTTACCTACTGTTAGTACTTTAAAGAATGATTCCGTTCAGATTAGTTGGTTGGCTTTTTACGTAAATTATAGCAAAATCAACTCGGCATTTATTTCGCTCTAGAAAAGTATAAAAAAAAACAAATCCCTTTCTTGCTCCGTATATTTTCACGTCACAAATTTAACACCTACCTTTCTTCAACATGGAAATTCTCACCCTGTTCTAATATGCCCCAAAATAAAACTAATATGGTAAC
>KE524984.1:979674-1009179 GCA_000441895.2 Anopheles sinensis
AAACCAAGGTCACTAGTGTCTAGACTCTTGTCTTTCCAAATCCTCCTTTTGCCGAGGCATCAACAAGTACCAGGCAAGTGCCATTCTAATGGCTCTAAAAACTGGACCTCACCAGAGAGCAATTATTTTTAATGCCAAGACTCGTTCGCTCTTATGCTGGTACATTGGCCCGTTTTGGCAAGCATTTTAGTTTGTGGTTTTATTTCCCATTTGCTTCCGATTGTTTTTGGCAACACTCATAGTTATCCAAGGTTGGAAGTTAAAAATTGTAAATTTTTCTTTCATCTGTACTCGACCTAGACCGTGAGAAATTCTCGATTCTTTGTAGTATATCGTTTCCTTTATCCTATTATATTCAACAATTGCATTGAAATAGACCCTCAAGGGAGGTCTGCTCTGAAGCACCATAACTTGTACAGCTTCGAATCGAATCTCTTTCCACGTCGGAAACCAACCAATGGTTTCAAAAGAAACCTGCTCCTCAGAAAGAAGCCAATGGTTTTAGGTAGGTAAATTTAATTATGACTGTTAATTTAATTCCGTTGAAAATCAGAAACAAAACAGAGCCCGGCGATGGTGGTGGTGGTGATGCTTCCATTTTTCCAAACACTTTTCCCTCCCCTCCGGCGTTGCGACGAGTGTCGATGGGAAATGTGACCGAACAAGAAGGTGAAACGTGAAGGTCAGCGTTGAAATGCGAAGGAACCAAAACCTACGTCACCCGTTTCGCCCCCGAAGTGAGGTGGGTTCTGGCTAAAGTTTTCCCAGCGTAATAATATTTGTGCACCGGTCGCCCAGGGGTGGAAAGTTTAATGAAGGTGAAAAGTTGGCGGTAGAAAAAGATAACATCAGATAAGCATACCGCGGTCGGTGACGGGATGGGTGTTCGAGGGGCAGGTGTTTAGAAGAACGCCATCATGTGCTTTGCTTTGAAATTTGCACAGAGAAGTGCCGATGCCGATGAAGCTGCCGATTGGAAGTCTTGAATGGTTTTGTCGACGCACGTCGGGCTACAGCTAATGGAAGACGTGTTTTATTTCCACTGGTAATGGTATTAATTTCTCGTGGCTTCCGAGGAGCCACCGGCATAACGCAAACGGTGTGCCGCTTTTTCTCATGCAAGAAAATTGCGGAAATGCTTTTCCGGAATGGTGCGAAAAAAGAATTAAACAGAACTTATGGATGCTACGAAAAGAAAAGTTCACTTAAGAAATTGTAAAATGTAACACTGATTTAATTCATAGAAGTAGCTGAAAAGTTTAATTTGGAGTTCGATTAATTGAAATTACTTCCAAAGTCCGGCATCGATAATTACGATGGGTCGGACAAACGAATCTCACCTACCTTTGGGTTCTACCAAAATGCAGCTTGTTTAACGAATCGTTGTCGTGAAAGAAATGGATGAGGGGTGGTGGGTTGGCGGGGGAGGGGGGGGGGGGGGGAGGGGAGTCAAGTTAACGGGTCGAGAGTAAACAGTTCTCAATTTTCTCAGTGAAACAATCTCCTTCCGAACCGTCACAAGATTCACAATCATTTGCACACAGTTTGATTTTGTTTTGAATCGGTTTTTATTCTTGCACGTAATTGATTTGATTACATTGTTGTTTTTTGCCTGTCAGCAGAGAATTGTTCGAACTTGTCTTTTCATTTTTTGTGGCCTTCTCGTTTATGTTGGTTTGTTTCACTCTCCGCTTATGGCAATTATGGTTTTTGTTTGCTTGTTTTTGATTTCAAAGTTCTACGGTGGTGGAATGAAGTGAAGTTTTGTGATCTTTCTGGCCTTTTTTCGCCTTCCTCTGGCTTATATTTCTATTATTAATTGTATGTTTCTACCGCCAATGTTATTTGCACCTCGTTTATTTTTTCTCTCTCTACAACGTGTTTACTACTTCGCGAGTGACTGTGAGTGGTACCTTATGCTTAATGTGTTTGTCTATCTTTTATCGTAAAGTTTCATACAGAAGTCGGATTACCGGGGAAAAAAGTTCGACTCGTCCGAACGGAATGATAGTTGGTGACGAGATTTGAAAAACGTGTACGGTAATAAAATGATTTTTTGTGAGTTTTTCACTTTTATTTGATCTAAGGGTGGGTCAAGTTTTCTAGATGAAGCTTAAATGCACTTTTAAAAAGAGCCTTTTTGCAGATCAGTCTTGGGAATAAGGATTGTTCGTTCGTGTTTGATTCGCTATGATCTGAGTAAATCAACTCTTTGTTCGGTCAAACGGCATGTGCTTGTTGAAGGAAGTTTGTTAAATATTATTTCTTAAGATATCGGTGCAATAGAGATGACGATCTCCAAACGGCCAAACATAACCGATCTTTTACATTCTTAATAAAATGAATAATAGTCAGTATAATTGAAGAAGCTATCCGTTCGTCTTTCTTCGTTCATACATAAAAAATCTTTCGATTCGATTTCCGGCCCGCCATATCAATCAAGATCCGGTTGCATCGTCCATTGTGTCTGCCGTTGTGTGTGTGTGTGTGTGCAACGGCCTGTGCGTATTTGTGTACAAAATATTGGTCCACGAAATAAGACATTATACATCTCGTTTGTTGTTTGTTTGTGTGTTTTTTGTTTTACGTTTGCAGCCTGAAACATAACTGTTCTGGTATGTTTCATTATCTTTCTTTTTCTTGCGTTCATATTACCAACATGACAATCCATTAACCGTTTGCTTCCTATTGTTGCGTTGCCATTGGTGTACTTTTCGTATGCGTGATGGGGCACGATTTTTTAAATATATTTATGTGTCGGGTTCGAACGTTCCAGATGAATTGAAGTACAATAGTCTTGTTCTTCGTTTTGTATATTAATTTTTGGTTTTGTATGTGTTGGTGTTACATGCTTTTAAGGTTTGTAATACATAGGTTTTTTTTTTGATTTTTTGTTCATTATTGTAGTTGCATGTGCATGATGAACTTATTAAAGTTGTTTGTAATTATTTTTTTGTTAAAATAAATAAGAAATAAAATTTTTCTAATAGTATTTGCATCTAAAATTTCCGACACAATAGTATTATTCGTTTTTTGTGGGGATAACATTTACATCATACTTTTAATCCAAATGAATAAAATCATTCCTAAAAACAACATCTTACGTTCTACATCTCTCTGATTGCGCTCGTCCCGTTCAAGTTGTCTTAGCCAAAGTTATAACTCATGTAGATTTCTTATAATTTTTCTCAACGATATGAACGCTACCGAGGCGTGTAATTTTTATTCTGCATCGGTAGCACTTTTTTCGACGCATAACATGTCACTTGCCATTTATTTCGTTTTAAATTGACAAACAGGACATCTATATCACAGTTATCACTAAACTTAGTAACGTAAATCCGTCGATTCAGCGACGTCTCCATCGTAATGCTGTGGTTCATTTTCGTCTATTTTAAGTATGAGATCAAGCAAGGCATGAACTAAACAGTACAATCCTTTTCACCTCCGATAAACGATGGATTAGCATTATTAAAATCAATTACCATCAATTGATATTATTCTACTTGATACAGTATACTACATTGCACGCTCTCTACCATCGGGTTTGTGGAACATTTGCGCTTATTTCATTATAATTTATTCACAAAAATATGTTTCTAACGATGCAAACGTTATTATAATGTTACGATTCGAGGGATTTTTGCGGGTTGGTGTGTTTGAGTGTGATTATTCGCGAATTTTTGCTACAGGTGTTTTAGTGCTATTAAAATGTTCAATATGTAGTAGGGATGATCAATTACAAATATTTTCTCATGTAATCGTGTACTTGAATATAGATTCATTATTATGAGAAACAATCATTGGAGTTTTTCTACAACGGTCTAATAATATGTTACTGTTGTTCACCTTTTACCATATTTTTCATTACCTTTTCAATGTTTTACATGCCACGCATGGTTTCACTATCGCCTGTTTTCAGTACTCTTTTCTAGCCCTATTCAGGTTGCAATCAATAAAATGAATTGAATAACAACAAAATATATTGCTTTCGTGCATTCAACGCACACCAACGCCATATTTTTCGCTAGTTTTTTCTTCGTTATTTTTTAACCCGAATTAGCTTAACAGTTCCCACAATACTCCCATGATAATTTTTTTTGTATTCAATTTGATTTTCCCATTTTGCTCTATAAGCATGCATGTTTGATGTCGTTTCCTTTTTTCCTTTTCTACAACATATTCTTGACGTTTTATCTCATCTGTGTGAGAAGAGGATATTACTTGTCAATGCAATTTCCGTCAAAAGCGTGTCACACTAAGGTCATATGTGATGTATTATAAATGTAGTCAAACGAAAATATTGATGCCGAGAAAAACCAAAACTCTACCTGAGCCATCGGTATGATTGGTGCTGATTCGATTAACCTTATCCATGCCATTCGGGTCACGAAATGAGAATTCTTTTACCTTAATTATCATAGTCATGGGATCGGTGCCTCGTTTCGGTTGACGTCATAAATGAAGTCATATTTGTCCATCAACGTAAAAGTTTTATGGGCAGTTCAACATTTCTGGATAATATGTTTTTCACAAAAATTTTGCCATCCCGAGTGGTAGTAGTCCAACTGACCTCTGAAATGTATTTGTACTATACAACTTGTAGTACTCTAACAACAACGTCGTTCTACCATGAGTAAATGGGGGAAATTATGCTTCACATTTAAATCCATTTAGAAAATCGACGGCACAATGGTTCGGGACATGGAAAACAACGTTCCTGTGGGGTCTCGTTTGGTGGAAGGGAGACAACATGGCGAACGAACGGTAGACGAACAACACGGCGCTAATTCTAATCTAATCCAATATTTACGCCACCCATTAGTATGGTTATGGTTATTGAAATGATTGTTGGTCCCGGGTACCGGAAGGAACAACCGAAGACGGAAATCCCCTAATGAAATCATTCCATCTGAAAGCGCGACCGGATGAAAGTGAAGGGAATAATACTTTTTCCGGTTGATTAAACTTCCATTAAAAGGCTGGCCAAACACAGCGACAACAACAGCAAAAGCTGACCGACCGCAAATGATCGTCGGGTTTTAGTCATCGTAAAAAAAGACGTGTTGAATGTTGGAGTTACAATACGTTTGGGAACACCTCCCCACCCCAACGGGTGTCTTCGAGTTTCTACGTTTCAATCCATCAAAACTCGACGTTCTTTTGCTTTCCATCGTAATTTCATTTTTGATTAATGATGTTTTTGTTTACTATTATTTTTTCGATGCTGAGTTAAATTCAACATTGATGTAAACCAAGAACTTCCTATGCCTTTTGACGAATCCGGGTAAAACTTGAGGGAGAATAAATGCATTCATTCGACAAAATTCTATATAACATGCTTTTTTTGAAGCAATTGAGTGATCGATTGACGCGTGGATCGTGTTAAAAATATTTTAACATTTTCAGTGATTTTTACCGACACTGATCTTAACCACGACATCATGGGCTTTTCGAAAAAAAAGTATAGCATTGAACACTTTTATGATGCATAAAGTGGAACGAACAAAAACCAGGAAAGCTTAAACACAATCGCTGCCATTATCATCATCCACATAATGTTCGTCTGAGATTGGAGTAGATCGTGGGCTGGATTATAGTTCAAGTGTATTTAGCGCCGGACATTGTAATGGAAGCCCCATTAATGGTATATTGATTATGCTAACGAACGATTGCCATATGGAAAAAAGGGAGCTGGTTCTTACAATGACAAAACTAATAGAGCCAATTGTGTTTTTAATGTTGGATTTTCCATAGCGAGAGAAAGTGTCCCATCGAATGACGAATAAACATTATAAATCAGCACACCATTTTTTAGGTAAGTGATAGGGTATTTGTAATCATACAGTTGGTGCTTTTTAAACCAAATTCTTCATTTGAGCATTTGATAAAGGAGAGGCTTGGATAAATAAACTGGGTAGAAGTGAAAACTCTACGGGAAAAGAAAATGCTACATCATCCAATCAATCGCACAACTAACAGTAAACACACTTAACAACATCATCTGACCATAAAAAAAGCGCAATGGTGGGACAAAAATAAGTGCTAGAACAAAAAATCACATATTTTCCATAGCTAACGATGGAATGGGAAAAAGCTCACACATTCTGCGTGAATCCTACTGCAGGTTTTTGGTTAACCAGAGCATGTTGTAAAACAAACAACAATCAAAAAAAGGATAAAAGGTTAAAAAACCTTTTCATACCAGCACGTCGAGGCGGCGGAAAATGTGCACCTTTTTTCCGTTGTAAAAGTTTCCGTTCGTCGTGTATGTTCCCCTCATGAGCTGTTTGCTGTTTCGTGTATTTCATATATCCTTTCCTGTTTTTTATATTAACCTTTTTGTGCTCGTTTCTTTTCGATGCACTTTTCATTGCATCGTTTGCATGCTGCTTAACAACCCCGTGAAATTCGTGAAAACACACGGTCTCGTTTCTAGCTCATCCTATTTTTGTCGGTATATGTTGTTGGATTTTTTGTTTGACTTTCACGTGTAAGGTTTGTTAGACCGTCACCTTCTGGAAAACCACTGGGCACATACCTGTCAAAAGCTTGATGATTTTCCACATGTAAGAGAGTTTGTCCGCCACTTCCTTGTAACTCCAGCTGGCAGCCAAAAGGTGATGGATTTTACGGCCTCTATCAGAGGTTCAGTGTCAGCTTCTGCCGAGCCTCGTTGCTTAGGTCTCGTGGATTTTACCAGCAAACGGGATCGCGCTACAGGTTCGAGTATTTTTCAACACAATGCAGCCCTATTCGGCCGGAAGTCGGGAGGCAGATTCATTTTGTGGATTGGACATCTCTCATTGGCGTCGGTGGGATTTTGAGTTTTGCTCTCTTTTTGCTTTTCAGGAATACACATCGGGTATGTCCAGCGAGGGACCGTTACACCGAACACCACCGACAGCTGATGATCGGCACCAGCCGCCGACCAACGTCAATCACGCCGCGCAATCCGAAACCGCCGGTGGTGGCCGTGTTCGCATTCATAGGTAGTTGGGCCGCGATACGCAGCATAGGAGGCCCATGTTCTTGTAGAGCGAACCGCGACGTCGCTTCGCCGGCCACGGTCCGTTGATTTCGTTCGTCAGTGCGATGGTTCGCTCTGTGGAGGGAAGAGTGGTTTAATTTTAGTACAACATCGATTTTTAGACCACGGTATTTCGGTGGTGGTGGTGAAGGTAGCTTTCTAACGGCTCCGAGGTTCCTTTAGAACGGAAGCTCGAGTTGGAAATAGATCACCGTTTCACCACGGTTTCGTACTAGCTCGATATGAAACGGTGCCCTGTTGGCACGGAACGGGCCATAAACTTTTGCCCGGGTGATGGATGGGTTCATGCCGTCAAATGGACGACATCGAATGGTTCGATTCGAAGGAAGCAGAGAAAGCAAAAAGAAGCCAACTTCGGAAAAGAATGGCTTCCCCCCAAAAGCTGTGTTCTATGTACCTACCCAGGTAGGTCTCCTGCTGGGGCATGAACTCCTGCAGCTCCTGCAGTATCCGGGCGATCTCTTGCGAGTCCTTGGTGATGCTGCACAGCTCCTCCTGGTTGAAGTCGGGCGTAATTTGTTTGCAGAGCAGTATCTGACTTATCACATTGCCGAGGTTCGACGGCCCGGCTCGGTTCTCTGTGTGGAGGGGAGAAGAAAAAAAGAAATAAACGTCTTGCTTTGGGGTATGCTCCACCAGTAGAAAAAGTAGGTCAACGAACTTACCGTAATAGCCGGACATGTCCATCGGTATTACCTGCACCAGTCGATGGCTTTTGATTAATTCTCTTAGAAATAGTTGAGCAAGGTAGAACAGCAGCACCAGGTGTGGGTTGTCGGTCAGGATGCCTTCGGCGATGGCGCTGTGGGGGGAAAACAAGAGAAGAACAAAACCGTTGATCCAATGAGCATCAAAATGTCGGACTGGACGGGAACGGTATCGATTTTCTAGCGCTTGCCAGTTTATTGCACGGCCTATTTGGCTCAATATTCGGCACGTTCAGTTATCCCGTTAAAAGCATTTGGCGTACGTCCATCACTCCGGCAGTAGAAGTAGATACAAAAAATATAGAGTGAGGATTATTTTTGAGCCAAAAACGTCAAAACGAAGCCATAAAACCATTATCCCTGTATCGATAAAGCTAGCTGATGAAATGTGATAAAAAACTCGCTTTGTTCCAACACAAAGGCTTCAAAGGGAATGAAGACAATAAAACGCAAAAAGAAGGAAATAAACCATTGTCCATCCATTTCCTCGTTTAGACCTTGAAACGGTAATGGGCAATAATTTTCGCTCGATACTCCCCCGGATAGTCCGGACGGGACGTCAGTTTTTCGTATCGGAAAGCTTCTGTTTTATCTCACCTCAAAGTAAACCACTGCCATGCAGCAAAGCAAATATCTCCCCCGGCCTGCCAGAATAAATCCTCTTTCCCCCTTCTTTATGGTAATGTACATGTTCACGATTATCATCATCATGATCAGCATCATCATCATCATCATGTGCACTACCGTATGTGAGCTTTAGCTAACCAGACCTGTGGCCCTGACAAACTCTCATAAATGGCTGGCCGAGCAAGGCTGTAGGATGTCATTTTTGCGGTTAGGCCTTATACCGACCGGACAGTGTGGTTAGTGACAGAGTGAGTTGGTTCGTTTTCCATCGACTGGAGGTAGCATAATTGGGTTAGGCGCTTAAAGCTTATCATGGAAGTTTTCAGCAGCAACGAACGTTCTGGGGGTGATGAAATTAAAACATTCACTAGAAGCATCCATTTTTCGAATGCAGAAGAACGAAGCGTCTTTAACTTTTACATGCTGGAATCATGTTTAGCAGAACACATGGCATATCTCAGTTAAAAGTGTTAACAAGGCGCTACAATGTCCAACTTCTTGCCACAATTTTATCGATCAGAACATCCTTCGCAGTGGTTGATTGTGCGAGTGCGTGCGATTATTTTTCTGGCACTATCAAAGATCTTACCACCGAAAGTAGTATCTTCCGAGACTTGAAGTCCCTGAAGCTGACATCAATTAATTAACAAAATTGATACGCGTGCTGGATCCAACCGGGGCACGAACCAACCTCTCGCAAGTGCTAATTGCTTTGAGTAGCAGCAGCACCAGAAACAACGGCCACATCGTTTGCGTTAATGGGTTGGGATTTGTCTGGTCGTTATGGGCAACCAGTGCGCCAAAGGATGCCGATTTTTGGTGTATGTGTGTGCGAGCAAAAGAAAAAAAAACCTCTTCTCCAAGAAAATTGGCTACGGAGGCGAAAACCTCTCATCCTCCCACTTCGGGTGCCTTTTTCTCGCCTTCACGACCGCAATCTTTTGCAGTGTTTATTGGGTACCTCGACCTCCTCCATCAACCTGAGCCAGGGTGTTTTCCGTGCACGTAAAGGACGCAATTGATCTCAAGGGAGTCTAGAGTGCGGGAGAAGGCAAAAGGTGCGAACATCTTCGAGCAAATCTTGGCACAAAAGAAACGCTTTCGTATTTTGGCAGTGTTACGAACATGTTTTTCCCATTCAGGGTACGTTTTAGCATAGTGAAGAAGTGAAGTTAGGCAGAACTAACTGAAGAATCATGTTTTCCTTGTTTGATGAGTGGCATTGTGAATACAGGTGCATTGTCTAAGATGAAAGTCATGTTTTATAAGAGAATGAAGTATGTTTCATCAGACAAATTACCCGTTTTCGTTAAATAAATCAAATCTTAATGACACAATGATATCAATAAAACGACATAATCAATATTTAACACTCTAAGTAGATGGCTTTCTGATGTTTCAAAAATAAAGGCAGTTAAATATTGCTAGACATATAAAAGATGACAGCATGCAAAGCATGGAAAAGAATTAAACTTCAATTAACATGCTGATTGCCATTTGTAGTGAGAATTATTAGATAATAAAGACTACGTAAAAGCTATAGTAATTGAAGAACTTTTTTTTGCGTGCTTAGTTTTTGTTTGGTTTTCAACAATCGTGTTTTATTTTTTATAGCTATATACATATATTTGGACGCTTGTATTGTACATTGATGTAAGAATCGTTGGTTTGAGCTGTAGCTATACACTCTTAAAATTCTCAGTTTTAAAGTCCCGTGCTGAGATGAGGCAATAAACCCTACTATTTTAATAGCCCAAGAAGCATACTTTTATCAAATAGACTCTAAGTGGAAACAAGACTCGAAGACAGGTCTACCATTTCGGAGCCGTAGTCTTACCGAGGAACTACAGTACAAGATAAATGCGAGGAAATATCAGCTTTGCTTAGCATCAAACAAAATCGAAATTTAAATCCAATTTAAAATCCTATTTGAAATCCAATTTAAAACTGTGTCTTTACGAAAATTCAACAATATTATAATATGTTTGATACACTCTTTAAAATCATTTATCATCTATAATAAATAGTATAATCTATAAGAATAATTGTACAAGACCCAGCCTTACAAAGGCTTATGCATATTTTACTGATTTTGATGATAAAAATGTTTTTTATTTGTTTAAAGTACAACTAACGAGCTTGATTCGTTTCAAAATGTGCTGATTAAAGTGGATTACATCAGTTTTACTTGTGTTTATAAATAAGCATGCTTCCCAGTGGGCTGCTCATTAGCAGCTGCGTACCGAACGCCCTAATGCGCACCGGAATGCAATTTCACGAGGCAACATTTAATGACGGAGCAGATTTACAATCGACTTTGCTTTAAATACGCACCACGACACCTCATTGCAACGCGTTCGGCTCCACTCTCGGGCAGCAAACGTTGCTAATGATGCTGTCACCACTTTTCACCTTCCCGTTCACTTTTCCTCCCTCGTCTACGTCATCCGTGGTGCTGGCCTCGATTTAATACCTTCGATATCACTCTGACCCAGTGTACCCACCCCGGCTGCGAGTATTAATGAGCGAGAACCGTTCCACGTGGTGGTGCTTTTTGCTGCTTCTGCCAGCGTGAAACACCATGCGTCTCCATGGGGTTCCCTGCTATCGATTCGCCTACGTTGAAACCGTTCCGGTCATGAGCACCCCCTTCTGGCGCTCGGAGATAATGGAAAAACAATATCACCAGCTCGATTTCAGCGACGGATGGTCTTCTTCCGTTCGGCCGCTCAACCATTCAGCCGGATTCTTCCCGATGTGGAACCTTCAATCCGTATCGAAGGCTACGCTTTTGAAAACGTAATAATAAAAAATAGCACAAAGTGTTCCGAGATAATAGGACGACCAACCAGATTGCTTCCCGTTTTCTAGAAACGTTCTGCGACTATTCTTTACGGTACGTGTGTAGGCTCCGGAAGATTAAAGTAATATCGAGCCTGTTTTCCGAACGAACTGATTTGAATTAAAATTTGATTTTGCGACTCATCGGGGCTTCATTTCTTACTCAGTAGAGCAGTGTGGGTTTTTTTCATTAATTTTTAGCACTCTCTTTATCTTTTTTGGAGTTTTGTTTGCTGATGACTTCATGAAAGCTTTATGGTTGCCTACTTTTCCAGCACGAACACATACAAAATTCGCAAATTTAAACCTTATCACAAAATTTAGCACACACCAACAAACACGCACGAGTGCTTTGCAAAGACTTGATTTGAATTTTGACTCCGTTCGCCAGGATTTGACGATGCCGGTGCTTGGTTTCCGTCTTCAGCCAGGCAAGACTTTTCCCGACCGACATTTGATGCCGACCATAGATATGACAGCATAATTCCATGCCTTATCAGGTTCGCGGATCCAAGGGGAGCGCAGCCAATCACGAAAGTGCGATGAGATGACGCTTGTGTGAGCCATCACAAAAGGTGCCAAGATTTTAAGTTTGAAATGTAATCTTACTTTGACTCCGGCGGGTAGGTGACACGTAGCGTTTTTTGAAGAAATCATCGATACGTGGTATCTATCGTAGGCACGCTGGTTAGATGATTTTACGTTGATTTTGTGCTGTGATCAACTGGAGGTTGAAGAAAATGTGAAGAGCGGGTTTTTAAAGCAACACCCACCTCTGAACATGTTTGATACGTCGCTGGGGAGCTTACAGCACACAGAAAATTACACCCAGAAAAACATACCGGTGTAATTTATCATCCCTTCCGCAATACCGGGTTATAGATGAGTGAAGGTGCGTACCTTTATCCGATGGCTGGTGAAAAACAATTTTCTGGAAAGCTACAGAATTTACGAGGCTTGCCTGTTTTGATAGCGGACGCACGACATTGCCCTCGTCACGCTAGGAACCTGTGTACATCGGGACATAAAGATCTGAACACGACGTCGCAGAAGACGTTCATAATTAATGTACTTCATTACGCGCGGTTGGTTGCATGTTTTCGTGGTTCCAAACCATGCGCATATCTGTTTATCTTGCATAGGGTGGCAAAGCTCTTCCTGTTCCTGTGCTTAGGGTTGCGGCGGCAAAGAAGAGTTGTTTGTTGTTGTTTTGGAGAACTTTGCCAAACCAGAGAGCTCTCGAAACCGGGACCCTCATCAAACTTCGATGGGCCCAGCAGGAGTTGAAGGAGATTTCGGGGAACACGTCGTCCCATCTGGCAGGCAAGTTGGGACTGAAACCGGGACAGGTGTAAAGTAGCAGATAAATTACTACCTGTAGATCTTCTCTTCTGAGGTAAAAGAAAATAAACGTAAACTCTCAGCTTCAGAGGCAGTTTTAAAAGTAGATCCGTTTGAAAAATAATGATTTTGACCCTACAGACTTTGGAGGAAACTTTGAGAAAATCAGAGATATTAAAGAAATCAGATGATCCAGATTTAAGAACTTGGTGGGAAAAAATCTGTTTCACCTAGGATCATGAAGCAAAGGTCCATCAAATAGGATAATGGTTGGCCCGATTTTGTTATCGGCTAAAGATGCAAATTTAACTCAAACTTTATGAAACGTCATGTCTTTTCCGAAAATTGGAATATAGCTTTATTTAACGATTCCCCTCCGTTCTGAACTCCCCGTGTAGGTAACATTCTTTCCCACAAAAACAAACACTAATCGGTGACCCTGGCATGGCGACTGATAAACGGATCCATCCCATCACCGGTCGGCGGATGAGAGCCACGATTCGGGGGTGAATCGCTACCCGTGACCACATGGATGGCCAGAAAACGGACCATTTGATCTTCTACTCGTTAACTTTTTCACTCTCTAATTGGGTGATTTGCGGTCGTCACAGATTATATGACGTTTTGCGGTCGTCGACATGCTTGTACCATCATGTCGTCAGCTTCAGTTTGCTATCCCGCATAGTTGCGTGGGTACCGGGAACGGGATGGCTAGATGAGCTGTCCCCTGTGCAATCCCGGCGAGAGATATTAGCCCAGGGATGCCATTGCGATGACCTGTTGACCGGTTGTTAATGTTGATGCTTGTAATTTGTACCATGTCGCTACAAATTGTGTCAACTTTCGAACGACATCGTTTCATATGGTCGAAGGCGAGCGTAGAACGGGGGGACGAAGTTAACTGACGTTCGACAAGTTTGCATTGGGCAAAATATTTTGTGGGAGGGAATTTGAGCGTGATTTCAGTGTTACTCGACTTTCCAGAAAAATGCTGCGAAAGACGATCGTATTCAGCTGTCAACAACATATTTGTACCATAGTGTTGGTGATAAAATATTACTTAAACGGTATATTTATCTAAGATTTTTAGGAGTATAGAATATGTAGAGTGGTATAAAATCACATTAAAGCTGGATTTATGATAGGCTTATAATAAAATTTAAAATTTTAAAGCGTTTGCTTGCTAAAAAACAACATGGTATGAAAATAAATAATGAATTTTCATCGATTTACAAACAAATATTGCAGTACCATGTGAACAAAAACATATCTGAACAGAAGAATAAACATGGAATAGGATTACCGAATCATTCGAAACGAATGATTATTAAAAAAAAAGAATCTTTGGGACAACTATTAAACATACCTTATTCCTATTAATCAGTTTTTGGATGTTGTATTAATTTTCACATTTTTTTAATTTATGTTGCAAAGGTTAAACATTTTTAAAACCACCCGAAAAGCTTTTTTTAAAGAAAAATAGTTAATCCTTCGCTCAAAATCTTTCCACTTCTAATAAACCCATTAGTAGAGCGTTCCAGGTTTAGAGCGTTTTACAGACATTAGCGCTCTTCTTTAATGCCTTTCGGGGTGATTTGTTGCAATTTGTGCCATGCTGATGGTATGTGTGTTTGTGTCATCGGTACGAAATGGTTCCCAAGCTACCAATTTCCTTTGCCCAGCACGCAGGGCAATAAATCAAACTTTTCATTTTTTAGAAATTCTCCAGCACGGGATAAAGAATGTGCTAACCGTCTAGTCCCGACGGCGATGAACCGTTTGCTGCAGATGGAGCACGGTTTTGTTCGGTCAATTTTTTCGCGCTAAAATTCCTTTGCGGATCCAGACGTTGTATAAAAATAAAAAGCGAAACGATCCCCAACTGAGAACGTCCACTTCAGGAAGCGTTCTAAATATTTTACAATAACACATTTTCCGGCTTCGCCCGCTAGTGGCGCCGGCAATTGGTTATAATTTATTGGCGGAGGTCCTTTTGCCGTCGACCTTTTTGGCGTTGCCCAAGCAGGGACTTCCGCTAGATTGTTCGGCGAACTTACTAAAACGGTGTCACCAGTGGCATCAGTTGCAGTACGAGCCGATGATTTACCGTGAAATATTTGAACTTTGTAATCTCCCACGGCTCGAAATGTGTTTTAGAAGGTAAACGTTTGTGAAATGCAGCGAAATTTAGCATTGAAACGGTTCTGCATGCACTAGTACGTTTACTTATTCACCAGACAATGTTTTTCTGGCCACATTCCGTATGTTACATGGAGTGGAAAATTTCCCAATGGGAATGCACACCGAGCTGGGCTCGATAAACTCATCGTTTTTCTTCCGAAAGAAATGTGAATGGACTCGCTACGGTATGTGTGGAATTGCATTGCCTTTTGCGAAAGATTATTCCACGAAGTTCGCCACAGGCAGATATCTTCTTGCCTGGATTATCGCCGAAGAAATAAGATGCCATTAATGCCGAGCAAAAAGTCGGGAAAGATAGAGATATAAATAAAGTGAAAGCGCTTGGAAATCGTACAATTCCGAGAAACTGTCTGCCCATTTCAGGAACGCATTTAGCTACGAGCCGAACAAACGGTTTGTGAATGAACGTTTCTCGCTTTCTAAAAGCTTTCCTTGCCGCGGGTTATTTTGCTCGTTTTTCTTTTTTTCAGAAATGCTGCTTGTTGGGCGCAATCAGTCAAATGCTGGTTTGTGTATTTTGTTTTTCAATGAAGCTTTACTCATCCGATGATTATCTTCACAATAAGGCTTTAAAGTGGAAGGCGTGCGCTAGAGGCAACAGAAAATCAAACATGGCTTTAATTTTTAATGCAAAGTTCAAAGATGCTCTCGAGTGCTCGTTTAAGCACACTCTAAAAACCTCTAAGCTGCCGACGGCCGTCCAATCATCTAATTGAAAATTATTCTCATACCAGCGTTCGTCAATCAGCGCTCGGGCAGGCCAAACGGACAGTGATTTCATTACAATCTCCGAACGTGCTCGGCATACGGACAAAACTTGCAGAGCAAGAAAGTCTGCAGTGAAGAGAACAATATGCAAAATTATTCGCAAAAAGCCAGAGGAAAACCTACTCGCAAGAAAATTTCTCCGCAGAAAAGAGACGACGCGGTACGGCAATGGAATGAAAATATGGGTTTCCGTTTCCTCCAACAATGGACGGTCAATAAATCGAACTCAACAGGTTTATGTTTTTTTTGTATGTTGAACCACCATCCGGAAGAATAAAGCTTACTGACGGAAAGAGTGCAAATGTTTGCGTTTAGGGGAAAAAAAGTGTCCCACTTTCTGCAGTTCTCTACTGTCACAGAAGAACCCACCGTACCAAGAAAGTGCTTCTCACACCAGCACGTGCCAAAGACATTCTTCGACGTTCGGTGGTGAGTCCAGCTGAAGGGAAAGAGAATTTGTCACGAATGGGACATACAGAAAATACGAACAAAAAATAAAAAACGTTCTACACACACTGGTGCAGTTTTCTGCCAGTGCAACGGGTGCAACGGTTGCAATCGTGCTCTTTTGCATTATTCCGGGTGCTCAAGATCCTGGGAATAAGGTGGAAAAACTAGACAAATGCTACCATGGTGCCACACTTCGGTTTGAACGTATTTGAACATGGAAGACGGACGGACACAAAGCAACATAAAAAAGGTTGACAGCTCCGAACGTGACAGGAACGGGAAATGAAATAAGTTGCATAAATTTTGAAACCTGTTGGCCATTATTTCCTCCAACTTCCTCCTTTTGCACAAGCAGGAAAACGGTGGATGAAACTTTGCTACTCGACTACAGCTGAAGAACGACCCGGAAAGGCTTGAGCTCATTACTTTCCAACTAGGGGACATCCTTTGCCTCTGGCACGGTTCCAGAGGCCACGGTTCTTCGACATGAAATATAATTTTCATCAGCATTTCTTCTCTTCACTTCCATTTCGTAATGATTCCGCGTGCCGCACCGAATGCAACCGGCATTGTCAAGGCGAAACTCTCCCCGTTGGGATTTATTGACAAACCCCCCAACCCACTGTCGAATTCGAATCATTATGCGGCACAATGGAACAAATTTATCTTGCCCCCTTCCACAAGTATACCGTTTTTGTTGCACTTTGTCTGCAAATGGTTGCATTTAGCTGGAGAAATATTTAATGCAAGAAGAGATTTGTTACCCACCGCGTAGATTATACGTCACGATAATGGAAAAACTTTCACAACACCAAGCGGAGAGGAAACATTGAACACCACGAGAACAGTTGCAAAGATTGAACCGTTTGTTCAGTTTAACGACTTGGAGAATGGAAAACATGGGGAATACTGAGTAATATGTAGTTGTAAAATATATTTCTAACTTTTTTTTATCATAGCCGGTCGTAAAACGGCGAAAATTCGTATTCATAATAATTCGTAAGTTATTAAACGTAGCATAAAATAAAGAAAACATGCTTGGTATCTAAAACATTCATAAATTCATCGCAAGATCCGGAACTTTAAAAACGTAGTCATTTTAGGGAAGCATTTACATCGCAGTGAGAAACTTCATGAATAACAAATGATTCCCTATTATGTCAATTGGAAGAAATGACTCCCGATTTCAGCAAAAACGCACCCAAGAATTACCTCCTCTAGCAACAAGAATACATTTCCGCTCGTGACGTGGTGCAAGAACAACACGAAAGAAACCAGAAAACTTTTGCACATTCGCACGGCCGACGTGAACATCCGCCTCGACGAACGTTACTCTGCGGCTCGCGCGGCATGGACACGCCGGACGGACTTTGAAAGAAAGTTGAAGAGTCTCTCGAGAGTTCCGATGGCTCGAGGTCCTATTGGTCCATGTGTCGCCGGGCGGCGACGATGGTAAATATTTAAACTGGCGGGGGCAATTTTCAACAGCTCGTTGGAGAAAACAACTTCCGGGCCGGAGGGCGCCTTTGTCCGCGTGGCTTGTTTGCATCTCGTTAGTTGGATGGTACGCCCCGCGGGCGGTGTCTGGTGGCGGCTAGTGGACCCCGTACCGATGAGAAGCAAGCTGGAGGAAGTGAGCTTTTCTTCCTCAAACTCCCGGCCATATTTCTCTACATCTGCACCTTTTCTAAGTGATGAAATGTGCAGTATATTAGCAGATACGAGGAACTGTACCGCTTTTTGAAAGATGCTAGAACATTGGCTAGAAAGTACTTTTTCAGGGAAGGGAACCTTGAACGGCTTCTTGTCCCTATGCCACCTCGGTTCTTGCGTCGCCCGACAAAGTTCAGTGAAACACCGTGCGCCGATGACAATGAGATGCTAATATGCTTATCTAAAGCCGACCGGACTTGAGCCTGCCGAACAATCGACCGTCCTAGGATGGGCCTGTTTAAATAGTACTTACGTTCGTATTTGCGGCAGTATGAGTGCGGCGGTGTGTTTGCACGCTTCCACGCAGGATCGGCGCAGTTTTCGAATTTTCTCCCGCAGCTCCGGGCAATCACGGGATTGACCGACGTGGATGAGCAGGTCCCGGAACAGCGCCACTTCGCTGTTGATTTCGAGGATGAGCTAGAAAAGCAGATATAATACAGGGGTCAGAGAGTTTCTTTTTAAAATAATTTACTCATCTTTAAACAGTATGCCGTCCACGAGTTATAGAGAATTAAGAGAATTTTCGAATTTAAGTATTGTAGACAGTACCGATAGTGGTTATAGTGGAATAAAATTCATGCTTTACAATTATATAAAAGCTGTATTTGTCCTAGTATAAAATGTTCTTTTAACTTCTATAGAGTGTTCAAAAGATCCCACTCCGTAACCAATATATTACAATGAAACCAACATAATTTTTTGAAACAGATTGTACTAATATGCTGGATTCCTTAAGAATTTATCAGGAATGCCCTTGAGGAATTTGCTTAAGGCTATACACCACTGCAAAATTCAGTGGTCAATGATGCCAATGTATTGGTCAAAAAGTTATTTGGCATTTTTTCGGAATATGCTTCATAAATAAATTACAACATGTTTAATCCTTTCCAAATTTTCTGTATGGTCACCACTATAAGTACATTGTGGTACCACTATAAGTACATAGGATACCACCAGTACATTATGTTCCATAAAAAAATGTGTGGAAAATTTTACTGGCAACCGTTTGCAATCTCGGTTTTAATCGATAGGATGGATTGTAAAACATAAATGAAGAAAATTGAAAACACTCCAACGTCAGCTTGGGTTTTGTAATTTACCCACGAACTCCCAACTGTTGCCCATTATGTGTGATCCACCAGCAACCTACAACGCAGCTGCAGTGAGAACCGGCATACCAGCCATTTATTTCCCGCAGGAACAGCTTTTGGTCCATGCGGGCCTGGAAGCGGAAAACCCATTCCCATACTTCGTACACCGGGTACATTTATGCACCGAGTGCAAGTCCGTGCAATTTCAATTCAACGGCCACCATGCTGCAGGGTTTCCAATTTCGATTCCAAACGTCGGCCCGGTTCATTTGACGGTAGGCGGCTTTGTTTCTAATGCCTGTGCTATGGCTCGTTCATTTGTTAGTCCTTGGTCGTGACTGTTTCTACAACTCCTTTGCACTTCCTTATGGTCGTCGGACAATTTCCTCGTCTCGGATCTGCACTGGATTGAAATGTAATGGTTCTTCACCATCGTGAAATGACCTGGGGTGTAGAACAGTAGGCGAGTGTCGTAAAATCATTTGAATATTAATGTCACCAGGAAACGGTTTTAGTTTTCGGCACACAAACTTACGCGCGGTATCTAGAGAAACGCTCCAAGAAATTACGGAAGGATCGAGAACAAACATGCCTTACGTCCGTATGATCAACTCTGAATGCGACATACTCCGCTCCACAATTCCCATAGAGCCGTCCTATATGCATTTGTCAAAGAGTTATACAGGAAGTAGTAAAGACCAAGAATATTCTCATAGTTTTGAGCTCACTGGGGGGTGAATTACTTCCACCAAAGTTTAGCTAACTAAGAGAAAACAGGTTTGGTAGTTCCCAGTCGCGTAAAATCAACTTCGATGCAACCTATCTCAAAGTCCGAAATAATACAAAGCAAACAACCAAATGCAAACGGTGAACCAAGATGAGCGTGAAAATGACTCATGTTGAATTATCGCTGTAAGTGGAAGAGTTATAATGGTCGAAACTAATTAAATGTACAATCCCAGGAAAGGCTTTCCTCTCGAATGTTTCATCATCATTTAACGATAGCTACCCTCGGTTCTTTACAATGCAAAATGCACAGACATTTCGAAACTGCATCATATCGCATTTCCATGGTTTAAAACACTATTTTAGATAGAGCCACAATTTCAAAATAAATCCAAAAGCACCCTTCGTTACGGATTCCCCCAAACTTCCGGATTAGAAGATGGAACTTTGAAATACTGCTGCTGCCGTTGAAATGGAACCCAAACATTCCGTATGCAAACAGCTTTCTCACTGCAGGCAAAACCAGCGGGACGCTGATGGTCACGACATCGTCCCGCTGGAGATGAAAAAGAACGACCTCACATTCATACAACATTCAGGCATCCATTAGCGATTCTGCGATATCCGGTGCGCACGAATGACATCATCATCAGCATTACGCGTCGGACATAACATATACCCTAGTTCGTTAATAGTTCGCAACCGACAAAAGCGCTTTTCGCTGCCATCGGACGCCACTCGGCACGCCCGGCGTCCAGGAAGTTCATTAAAATTCTACCAACTGCCTCCAAACTGAATTCCTCGTGCATGTCGTCTGTTTCACGAGTTGGAACGATCCCAGCGAAAGTTGTGACATTTAGATCGAGCAGGGTTGAAATGTTTCAATGGATTCGCACAATGGTTTGACAATATGTTTAATATTCATTGGCTGCTGGGCCGCTTAGTTCGACTGAAAAGGTTCGATACGATCGATAAGCCGTGGGGAATTCCCACGGATGGACATTTTGATATTGATTTGATCGACAGTTTTGAAATATAAATCTTGGACTACGATGTTATGATATGATATTTTGATAGAATAAGTGCGTGTTCATGTAGACTTTTTATGTCTGATGGAGTCCAAATAAATAAACAAATAATAATAATGATAGAATAAAAAAAGAAAAATTTTATCTATTGAAACATTCATAAATAAGTTTATGATTTTAATAGCAAGTTCCAAAGTGAGGACATTCTATTGTATTGAAATAGTTTTCACCTTTTCGTAATTTCTCCATCGTAGCTCTTGAGCTTTGCGACTACTAACAATTTTCGATAATCAATCAAATGAAAACTCAGGTTATTGATAATATTGATTTATTTGGTCCTAAGTCTAAACCTACGACCTGCGATAACCCACCGTGTGTCTCTTGGTTACATCGGTATTGATTTTCCGACTGGTTGGCTAGATTCTTTTGTTTCTTCAACAATTTCGCTACGGTCTAAGCCCCTCAATCGTAAATGGAACAATAGATTTGGACCAACCGTTTGTCACCAAACCAACCCTACGACGTCCGAAATTTACAAGATCCAAGGTGTCGACCTTCCGAGCTGACCAAGGGATACTAAATTAAACAATTTACATAATAAATATTACCACACCAGACAGGCCGACCTGGTCGTCACGGTGATACGGTTCGGGTGGAAGAGACCCACATGCTGACGGCCACTCTGTCGGTAGCTGGACGGCGTTCTACTGATAGCCGCCGCAACAAAAGCCGGCGTTTGGCGTTGTAAAGTTTGTGAAACCAATTTGTGGTTTAGAGCCCTAAACAGGCCGGCTATAATCGCACGCCGTATCGTATCCAACATGGGACCCACCAGAGACCCTCGGGCCTTTCAACACCTCTTGCGGGACAGTCAAACCTTTTGCACCCCAGAACAGGGTTGAGGTTTCGCTCCCGTACCACTATTTTCATAACCTCGTAGCCACATTCTGCCGCCGGGAAAGTTAGCAGGTACATTTTAATTATCATAATTGCATCGGCGCAAACGGTAAATTCCACCTTCCGCCCCCGCGCCGTTTTCACGACCTTCTGTATACCGCAGTCGGAAGCTAAAGAATGTTCTGCATTGCTGCAAAAATGTGCAGCCTTTTGGAAACCGTGTGGAGTTAAATATAATTTTCATAAAAGTTTTCCCGTTTATTCCCCAGGAGTGTCGCAAATAACTTCGTTTTACAGAGGGCATCCGAAAGGAAATGGCTGGTCTAGGTCACGGTGAACCAAAAAGGGTTTGGTGCTTAATTGAAATTTTTCGTTCATAGGATTAGGTTTTGGTTGCCACCTGTTGTGGTGTTGGTTGGAATAAGAGAGAGAGAAGCACCATAAACGAGGCCAACTAACCTGTTTATCTTTCTTTTTTGTAGAAGCTCCTGGAAAGGAAACCTATGTAATTATTTGGATAATATCATACCAGCTAGTTTAAGGGTCGAAAAAGAATAAAAATAAAAAAATAAAACCATCGCCGTGAACCTTCTCTATCAGATTCGGATTTCATACTCTTACACCAAGCCACACCACAGGGTCACGTACTTCATCTTTAATTGCACCACCATTAGTCAGCGTTGTCGATAAAAGCACAACCGAGCCGAGCAGTTGTAATAGGTGTGTGGCAAAACCCGTTTCATTGCTGCCCGAGTGAATTTCGTTGAATCAATGCTCAATCCGAGGTGAAAATGTGGGGAAACGAAATGGAAAGGAATGGAATGGAAAATTAGCCCCAATCATGCTCGGGTTGAACCCCTTCATCGTCGAACCGACCATGTCCTCGGGCGTATGTGTGTGTTAGTTTGCCGTATGGACGTCCATTTTTAATTAGCATTCACAGGCAGAGGGTTTTTTTTCATACAGCTGCTGAGAGATCCAAATGCGAGGGCAATAGATGAGGTTGTTCTTTTGGCAGTTCAACCTGGTTGAAAAGGATTTTCCTACGCTCTGGTCTCTGGCAAGCCTCTCGGGAGTGAAACACCCGCTGTCAGTACTTGACATGTGATGGATGTTGGTAAAATTGCTCTTCTGTCATTTTTTTCTATGAACCCTGCAGGGGTATGAAGACTTTCCATCCGCTCGTACGCAGATGCTGATACTAGAGACTCAAGCTTGTTGTCTAGCTTTAAAAACCGACCGATGTTGGTGTTGAAATCGATCGGAAGGAACTCTTTAACACATGTTGCGAGAGAGAAAGAGTAGTCACTGGGTAAATGGAAATCTGTTTTCAGACTTTGACTTGTTGGTCGTAAGTTACTTTTCGTCTGTTAACTTATCACCGCCGTCGTCTCGGTTACTAACCGAAATAGAACGTAAGCAAAACCTTTAAGAAGTAGACAATAATTCCAAGGTATCAAGTTGCATGGCGCGGGAGCGGGGATATTAATTAGATTCACATGCTGTTGATTTTGCCCTTCGCTAACCTTTGCTCAGTTCTGGAAAAGAGCAATCGCACACGTTCAACCTTTGCCTCATATGCCACGAGTTGAGGTCATAAGCAATCCTGGAAATTAGCTACGCTAGAAAAGGGTTGTTTTGATATATTTTTGGTAGTTTTGTAAAATGGAGACAAAAATTAAGAGTATGAAATGGGAAAAATTTTTTTGGAAAAGTAATTTCTAAAGAAACAATTTGGAGCGACTAATTTTCCGACTAATTCGTTAACAACTCACCGTGTGCAGGTTGGAGATTTGGGTAACTTCCACCGGGGTCATATGGTGCATGGCCAACATGGTCACCACCGGCGGGCCGGTTCCTTTCACCTTTCCGTAGCTTTTTCACCACCTTGTCCCTGTCTCACCTTTTATCCCGTTCTATCGCCACCCTTTAGCCGCTGTTCACTCCTTATCGAAACCACGCCAGGATACGCCTAGACCAGCACCGGCGCCGGCTTTCTCCCCCGAAGGGATTTGGGATCGAAATATTTTACGACCTCTCGTGATGCTGGTCACGCACTAAATCCCCACCGACACTATCGACACGCGAGGCATGCCGCCCGGGACCGGTACCACCGTCGCGATCGTCCGCAACCCCAGAGACAGAGCTACTGATTCTTGCATTTTTACTTCACGTTTTCACACCGAGGTTGGTTTTTACTTGCCAGTTTGCGGATCGATCGCGGTGGAAGAAGAACGACGGAAATGGGAAACATTAAACACGAGCCACTCGTGAATTCGTTTCGCTAGATTTATGGACTCATAACACTTGTGTTGGATGGTAATGTTCGAAGGAGTTCATAAGCCACAACCGACACGTGGTGTTCTTATGTTTTCCAGTACACACTTCACTACGTCATACTGCGAAATTGGTGGAGTTTTGAATAAGTAGTACCAAGTAGAAAAAAGTGTTGTGTACTTGCAATTTCACACTGATGATGGTTTACCAAACCAGCATGGTTTCTTTCCTTGTAACTAATTTTCGTTACCAATAAATAGTTAAAAATCATTTGTGCTCACTCTTTAATAAGGATGTATAATTTTTCCTCTGCAAACATATTTCCCAAGTATCAAAAATAATTCAAAATGTTCCCGGAAGGATCCTACCTGACCCTGTCCAAACCGAAGGCGCAGTAAAAAGGTCTAGGGTCGGTTGTGTTCTTGTCATCCATCATTTAGACTTCGAGGAAAACAAAACGCGGTATTCGTAGTGAGTTTTTCTTTCCGAGCAGCCTTGTTTTCTGTCCATCATTGTTTCGCTTCCCATAAACCACTTCCGGTTAGGTGGAAAGCAAACACAGCTTCCGGCTTCATCACCCAATGGACTTGGTGTTGGTGTTGATAAGGGCCGGCGGCTGTTGGCAACGCCGGCTGGTTCTGTTCATTACTCTTCGAGGTAAGAGCATCCATTTTGCCGGGTTTTTCGTCTACCATGTACTCGTCGACGCAATATACATGGTGGTGATGAAACACATCGGTCGCCCGATAGTGGCACACATAAAAACGAAGCCATGTTAGAAAGATGTCGGCACATGTTCTGTAGTGCGATAAAAACGGGTACGAATTGGTCGGAGGTGGGTATGAGGGTGAGTACGACGACGTGAACAAGCGAATGGGATATTTTAACTTGTGTGACTTCTCGCCCTCACGTCAACCAACGGGTTCGAGCGGAACACCGATGCAATAATGGCACTGGGGGGGAACAAAAGAAGGAAGTGCGAGAGGAAGTGAGATCAGCCTTGTCGGACATTCGCGCGAACAGCTCGAGGTAATATACAGTTCGAGCTGTTGCCGAGCTTGTGGGTCTCGGGAGAAGATGGCTCAACTAGTTTCTCGGAACATGGAAACATGTAGCCGTGGGGCGTTTAATGTAGTTGTAGCAATTCTCTTGCCAGGCGCTGTTTGCAGTTCGAGAGGCTTCTTTCGATCGAAGGACGATATCTTGCAACCATACAACCAAGTGTAGCATTATTTGGGTAATTTAATTTCTTTTTTAAATTCGTGCAAAACAAAACGTGATGCTAGTTAAAATTGTGTAAAAATCACGTTGGACAAGACTAAATATAGTTATTGGATACTGAAAAAGTAGATATCAACACAATTTTTATAGAAAAAAAGTAATTAATTTGTCTGGGAAACGGAAGCTACATGACATATCTATTCAACGACATAATGTTCTTGACGATTTATAATGCCGTGTAATAGTTTTGGAATCTGCGTGTCATACCCGTATCTTATACCAGCACATAACAATTCTACCCAGCGACCATTCGCATCTATAACGTCCACACAGTTTCGAATGAACGGAGAAGATACGGCGGGTGTCCATTTCAGTGGCATTTGGTCGTCCTTTATTTTGGAACGGTTTAACGATAGCAGAAGACGAAGGCACATAGAGGCCTGTTTGCGAAGGACACAAACGCATATCCTTCCGCTTGTCATCGGACCACTTGGCCAAAGTGGATCAATTAGCTTGTTACTGCACTCGAGCGAATGGCTTCCACACACACACACACTCAGTCACAATGGCGCGAATAGTACACACCAGAAGGCAACTGGTTGTTCGTTATACCGAGGACGGAGGCACTTCTGGCAGAACATGAGCAATTTTTCGGGTTTCCGTTGTCACTGGCAGACATGGCGACGAATGTGTCCTTTGCTCTGATTGCTCGTTTAGCACATCCGCGTTTGGAATGGCTCGGTTGCATTCCGGTTGCGTTTACCGATCGACCGCTACGGAAGTGAATGCCGTTCCAAGGACTTATGGTTGTTTTATTGCCACCATAAAATATTGCCCATGAAAGGGACGGGCGTTAGATTTACGCTTTGGCCTCACCAAAAAAGGACATTCGTTGCAGCGTCGATCGTTTACGTGGTTGTTGTGTTTTGCGAGCCTCGCTGGCTACGGGAAGGCTTCGCGGTTCTGGACCGTGCTGATTTTTATATTTCGTTACTCTTCCACAACAAGCCCCGGTAAACTTTTACATGAATGAATAAACCGAGCATCCATTATTCATCGCTGCCAGCAAGATTCTTAATGGCGCGTAAAATATTTGCCGTACAACTTTTGCACCGTGAAAATTTCGTAATGAAAAGGATGTTGAAAGTAAATTGTGTTTAAGTATGTATATTTAAAATTCAGTGAACGGGAATTATCCATGTCAGCGCGTGAAGGAATGAGTGCAAAAGCAAAAAACACTCGTATCCTGTAGATTATTTTGGAGTTAATAAATCAAACTCACGAAGCACTTCACAAGAAGAGATGAAAGATGCAGCTTTTTGAGGTACGTAAGTTAAATTGACCCGAAGCAATGCGAAAGTGAAAAGTGATGAAAAAAAAAAAACTAAAAAACTTTCTCGCGAACAGCTAAAGTTTCTTGAAATTGAAAGCCAAGCACGAGGATTTTTTTTGCTCACCGTTGGAAACATGTTGAGGGATCATTGGTTCAGATTATGATTACTTTCTTTTCTTGCATTGAGTTTTAGACATGATTGGAATGTTTTTAGGAATAAAATATTAAAGTGTAGATTTCATGAAGAAATATTTTTTAGAAAAATACTTATTAAATTTTGATTACAATAGTTTTTAATGATGCGTGATTATTCTTGAATTTAGGCTGCCTATGCATAGACATGCACTAGTTTACATCAGAAAATCGCCCAACGAGCGTCAAGGCGCAGTATCTACGTCGTGGGTTCGAATTCCAACCGAGATCGGACTACGAGTAGGCTGACTGTTCACTAAACAAAGTTTAAATAGTCTATTTAAAGTTTAACAAATTTTAAATAGTTTAAACATGACCAAAGACGGTCAAAGAAGAAGAAACTGTGAAAACATAAGCCAACTAATTTGATATTGTTGCACTTAAACTTACGGTAAACGTTTATAATTTCAAAACAATTTAAAAAGCATTGCATTGTGAAATATTTTATTAGAACGATGCCGATATGAACCATTGTTCATATTTCTTGACATGATGAATGGAAAAAAATATGCATTCGGTATCTACCATTTGAAACAATAGAAAAACAAACTCTTAAATCATCTCAACTCACAAGATTTTGTCGACGAACCACATGTGAAGAATGAAATATTCTCCAGAACTCCAGAAAGCATAATTAATTTTCGACTACGAAAACCATCACTCGTAAAAAAGGAAAACAACTAAGTGCAAATAAATCATTTCCCATGCAGACGTCATCGCATCAGAGCATCTGTTCCGTTATCATTTTGTAAAAGCATGCATTTGAAGGTAGCCTTGAATATCTTCTGAAGCATTTGCAAGCGCATGTCGGCGCTCTCATCGCTGGTTTGGTGGAATCTTTTAATCATAACGACGGGGTTTGGTTGGAAATTTTCCAACAAATCGCATCCTAAGTGCGAACTGATGAGTGCTGGTGGCGCTAAAGTAAATAATGATCACAAAAAACCGCCTACAGTCGCCCCTTTCACTTTGTCTGGAAAATCAGACCACAAACGTACCGTGTCGAAATGAAGTGGATGGCAGTTGTTGTGTCGGAAAACCCTCTAAAGGTGATGAACCCTACCGCAAGGCGTGGGACTTTTCATTATCCCGGGCAGCTTTTGTTCCACGTTTCATGCCAGAGTTGGCGCGGAATGCATGGGAAGGGACTTGTTTTGAAAGGATTTCAGTGAAGCGGATTTTGGGGCGTCGATTGGGGATTGGGGCCTTTGTGAGACAGTTTTGATCATTGTGCTTTTGATTTGTGCACCGTTCTAGCGGAAGAATGGTTACCGGTGTTTTAACTTTATGACCACGGGGCTTTTCTCGTAACGTTGGACTACGACATTACTTTCCACAAGTCCTTAACGGCTTTGGGTGCTCTATTCAAATGTCTTACGATCGGTCCATAATCTATCGGCAGAAAATCGGGTCGAGAAATTGTCCTGCAATCCTTGATAATGCTTAGAATAAAAACATGAGTAACGTATGCATTAAAAAAATAGACAAATTTTCATCGACGATAAGAAAAAAGTTAACCAAGCTAATTGAATGAAATAAATTTTATTGTAAAGTTACATCACTTAAGTAAAGTCTGTCCCAAAGTAAATCGACACGCCTTAGACGCACTACTGTGGCGCCCCTAGCGGGCGTAGGCGGAAACCGATGACAGTAGTTAGTTAAGTAATTAGTAACGAACATTTGGTGAAAGTTTGAGACGTTTGTCTCTTATTTTCGCAAAACTACGTACAGTTGAATTCGAACGTCTAAAATATCCCGCGCACAAACACCTGGAGAACCCGGAGCGATACAATAATAATCATACAATATTTAGAAGTCTTTCGAGAAAAATTGAGTGTAGATTGCGAAAAACGCACATTTGTAAAAACCGGAACACGAGATGCCCAGCTGCGGGCCAAGGTGCTGCGGACCGTTGAGGCTAACCCGAGCCACTGCATCAAAGATGAGGCTATGCGGCACAGTGCCGGCTATGAAACTGTGTGGAGCATACTGGCATGTGAAGGATACAAGACTTATGATGTCTTATTAAGTCTTATTTATAAGATTATCTATGCTCCACACAGTTTCATAGCTGGCACTGTGCCGCTTACACACATCTCTGATGCTGAGGTTCGTGGTTAGCTTCAACGGTCCGCAGCACCTTGGCCCGCAGCTGGCCCTCTCGTGTTCCGGTTTTCACAAAAGTACGTTTTTCGCGTTTTACACTCAATTTTCCGAGAAAGGCTTCGATTCCCGGCATATGGTTTCCTTCGGCAACTGCAGCTCTTTGACCAACTTCGACCCTGACCGCTCCGGGTTCTCCAGGTGTTTGTGCGCGGGTAATTTTAAACGTTCAAATTCAACTGTACGTAGTTTTGCGAAAATAAGAGATAAACGTCTCAAAATTTCACCAAATGTTTGTTACTAACCAGCCAACAGGCTGAGTGCCTTTTTCAAAAATGAGCAGCCCGGAGAAAACTCCATACAAAAAAAACCAGCTCTCGCGGACTTAGCCGAATTTTTCTATGCAAGCAACAAGCTCTCGCGGACTTAGCCGAATTTTTCTATGCGAACAACACGGATATGTGCCTGCAGAAGAAGTTGTGCGATGGAGATCCCTTTTTTGGGTGATCGATCGCGCGCTGCCTGCATCGCGCTCTTTCGCGTTCATGGCGAGCGTACCGAGCTTACAGCCTTTTTCTATGGATAGAGCAATCCTAAACGCGTTGATCGCCTATGTAAACTCCGGTCTTCGATCTTGCAACCTGAATATGCTATCCTGAATCCCATTATCGTTCTTTTAAACTTCGTTGCTTATCCTTTCAACTTGAATACACGATCCTTAAACTTCATTAACGTCTTGTCAGATTGGAGGCCGGTTTGTTGNGGTTTTCATCGATGTATATTGTGTACACTTCATATATAGTCAACCATTTGAAAAAGCCGTTACTGTTCGCAAATAACACACGCGCTGTGAAACCAAAGATTTAATCAATTCTATTCAATAATCTGTAATGGAAATGGAATAATGTTTGATTACTAGCGAAAAAACAATCAT
>KE524984.1:1012195-1080633 GCA_000441895.2 Anopheles sinensis
CAGCTATGATCAACCGTTTATTGAAATTATCAACTTGTACAGGCAAATAATTATTACTCCCCTTATTTTCTATTTTTCATTGTAGTGAAAAGTGAAATTGCATGCATGTGAAAAATGTAATTAATCTGCAAACACATCGAGTAATAAAAAGGTAAAAACACCGAAAAATTTTCGTTTAGCGTATTCATTCGCGCAAGGGCTGTGACGTCACAGCCGCGCGTTGAAGCGAAAGAAAAATCTCTCGAAAGTCACTCTCGGCTCTGGGGCTCTCGCGCGCTCACCCCTCAAAAGTACACGGATGCAGCTGCTATTCAAGCAGATATACATTGACCGCACAACTCTCGGTTTTTGATTGCATATCTATCTCAACTCGAGTTTATACAATCGAAAAGGCTGGTTGGGTAATTACTTAACAAACTAGTGTCATCGGTTTCCGCCTACGCCTGCTAGGGGCGCCACAGTAGTGCGTCTAAGGCGTGTCGATTTACTTTGGGACAGACTTTACTTAAAAAAATATGTTGACGGCTAGCAAGGCGGCCATACGGCACTTGGTCGAAACTTCAGCCATAGCCGACAAAACCAATCGTGTAAGGATGTTTTTCAGTAGTTGTGTGGCCTACATGACCACCTGCTGCTCCACTTGGGTTTTAAATTGTTGGAATAGATCCTACGTTTAAGATTTATCAAGGTTTTATCAGTTGGAAGTGGTTGAGGGACGTAGATAGGATTATTAGTGCTGGAATCGATTATGATATTTGACCGAATTTTGTGATTTTCCGAGCACATGTCTTATAGGAGCTTCGAGCCGGTTTGTTTGAGTGGCTGGCCTCGATCGCGTCATCTGTATAACAATCTCCATCTTTTCTAAGTTTTTCTTAACTATTTGGCCGGTTGAAGCGATATTTTGATCGAAAAAACGGAATGATTAGGCCATTTTTCGTTATGCCTGCGTAACGGCCTCTGTTGTCATTTGAGGTCTCGCAGCACAGTCAGTGGCTGGACCAAGGCTTCCAAATGATTTTTCAACCTGTGTCCATAAGTGACAAAATAGTTGAAAATTTATATCAGCTGAATTCGGTGGACAAGAAATGTCTAACAAAATCAAACAAGTTCGTTCCGCTATAATGCTGAAAGTTTTTACACGTTATCAAACGAAGACGGTTTGCTGTTTTGGCCACCGCGGATTCAATTTTAATGATAAAGTTCTCAAACATGTTCTGAATTTAAAAGAAATGCTACTCTTGATGTTACATTCAACTGGAAGTTGCTAGCGTTTTCCGTTTTTGCAGGAAAAATCGTTAAAATTTGTCTATTTTTTTTAATGCATACGTTAGAACACTTCCGGCAAGCAAAATAGAGAAACCGACGAAAAATTTTGCACCACTGATGCGATGTTGTGTGTGCCTCTTTACTGTGATTTATTTTATGTGCCCCGCTGAGGCGTAACGAAACAGCGCTCTTCATGTGCCACCAATGTTAGGGGCTTAGTGTTGCCAGATGATATTATTATGACTGAGATTTGCCGTTAATGCCATCGACACATGCTCCAGTTCGATCGCAAGTCAGCGTCGGATCCAATATGTGTGCCATAAGTGAATGGCTTGCAGATGGTACACATTTAAAAAGGTTTCTCTATCGATGGGACTCGATGGTAGCATCGGAGTTGGTTTACGGAAGAAAAATTCAATCAAAATGTTTGCCGCTCTAATTGGCATTTCGAAGCGTATCGCGATGCTGCTACACAGAACTGATTTTAGAATACAGAGGAAATGTGCATGCCAAAATTGATATGTTTACAGCTAATGAACCCGAGAGATACACATCATTACTATAGCGAGAGAAAATCCGGGTGAGATGATTGAGTATAAGCCATTGTATTTTTGAATAAATATAAAATATAAAAGAGTACTGCAAAGTATGATGTGAACAGAAAAAATATTTTATTTTATTAAATGTGTAGGTGGAACGTGAAAAGTACAAAATAAAGTCATAAAAAATATATGTGGGTCATACATAATTGCTCCAAAGTTAATAATTTGGTTTTCAAAGAAAACTAAGATAATTTAGCAACGCGATCAGGTTCACCCACGTAAAATTATAAGCTTGTTTTATTTTACCAATTTTCACTCCGCATTATTTTGCTGATGAAATGAAAAATTCTCAGGTACTTTCGGGGAAGAAAATCGGAAAACACGAAAAAATTGCAGGTTTTTGTTGGGAACCAGCTTAATTTATGGAATGAAATATAAAAGAAAATAAAATATTGTATAACAATTTTGCCAAAGATGCAAATCAGCGAATATTGAACTTTATCCTCAACTTTCACGACTTTACGTAGTAAGGAGAAAATGAATTGTGGTAAATAATAATCACTTTTGTTTTCATCTCCTTTTGTGTACTAGCGATTGCTTTTTGCAAAAATGTTGCTATCATTTCGTAATAAATTATGCTCTATACATCCTTTTCATTGTCTTTACGAGCTGTTTGCATTCGCATTTTAAACGAGTGTAATAAAAAACTCCACATTTTCGTATATATTTTCTACATCTGCATGACCATCCATCAAAACCATGATGGTACATTTTATCTTGAGGCACGATCCAACCGAACCGATTTAATATCCTTTCTGCTACCCGTTCATCCAGGTCACAGCCAAAAAGGCAGACAAATTAGAGACAGTGTTTCATGAAGTCATCTCTTGTGACGATTCCATTGAATGAGCGTGTAATGTTTTCATTAGGTACCATTGGTTCATTACCACCGGGAGTTTATTAATGTTTTTCTTTGAGCAGTGGAGGAAAAAAAATAATTCTCATCTATCATACTTCTCGTCACATTTTGATACCGGACGTGTCGGTTCACTTCGGATCCTTAAAGAGGGTATATTTTTGAACTTGCCAGAAGTGAAAATTCTCATCATTACCGGATCGTACTGTTTTTTTTTTTGTACAAACTGTTGCAGACAGTCAAAAAAATTATCCTTCCGTTTTTTGGTGTAGAAAAGAAATGTGCTTGCTTGAGCTGTTTTTCACGCTCACTACAGAGCGTGTCATCAAATTAATGTCAGCCTTGATAATGATATGACACCGTTCTCAACGCGATGCCGAGAGCGTCGGACCGATTGCAAGTTAACAAAAGAAATAAAAAGAATTTTTATTTTCATTCTTTCCATCCTTTTCAAGAGGCGAGAAAACGAGATTGAATGATAAGAAAATCACTAACTAGAAGAAGCCCGAGGGCGAGAACAAACCGACCGGCTGCGCCGTGGTTGGGATGTCCAATGGAAGCAGATAATGGGAGAGGGCGAAAAAATGATGGGCAGAACAATGCACACGCCCAACGAACAGCTGAGCGAACGCGTCGGCACGGCTCGGTGACACTTGTGACAGATCCCCCGGAGGAGACCATTATGGAGGCGCCCGGTGGTTTGTAGCTTTCAGCGGAAACGGCTCGACCACAAAAGCGTGGCGCAATCAGAGGAGACAAAGTCACACACCGAGTGACAGACAGTGACAAATGAGAACTGGTGCCCGACAAAGGTTGCAAGGTTATGTGTTTCGCTTGCGCTGTGCTATTGTTATTGCTCGGTTGTCACCAATATGACAAAACGCCTCGCCGACATTACACCGTGTAAAACATACACAACCACAATCACTCACAGCTAGGTTTGTGGGCCTGTATATTTTGACGCACCATCTCATAACCTTTTCAATCGCTCTCTTTCCCGCGGTTTCATCCTCAGCAAAAGTTTGCTAATCCCACCTGGATAGAAAATCAATCAAACTCCCATACCGCGACTGGTTTCAATCTTTTTCTTTCTTCTTTACCAACTCACCAAACCGTTCTCCGATTCAACACATTAAGAAAACCTTTCATAACTTTTTATCTCGTCACTGAAGGAAACCTTAAAGCCACAGTGGAGACGAAAAAAGGGGAGGTCAGAGGGGCACAAACTCAATCAGAGTTAAATGAAATTTGGTAAAGTGTTTGTTCTTTCATTCGATTTTTCTTCATTTGAAGTGGGGGTTGAAAGAAATTTTTCATGAAAGAATTGATAAGACCAAAGCTGAACTTCAGCCCTGGTAGAAAAGCCCGATTTTCATTGATCATTTTGACGTTGCGATGCTTTAAGAAAAAATCTTGACGAAGAATTATAACGGCTATAGCCTTCATTAAAATTGTTCATGTTGTTTTACCAATTTGATTTGCTTTTGAAAAACCACTTTTGAAAGAACCCAAGGTTGAGTCTTAGCTTTTTTTTGACCTATTTTTCAGATTCCCTAAACTATATTGAGTGTTTAACTGAATGAGTGTTTTAATTCCTATTAAAAATATATTGGAATCTTGTTTGTCAACTAAGCGATTAGAATACACCTTAATGATTCTTACTTCAAATTCTAGGAAGGAATATTATAACTCAAGAAAATTTTTCACCCATTAGAAGTGTGAAGTTTTTGAAAGATAGATTGGAAACGAAGAGTTTTCGAAAAGTTTAAATTGAATCTTCAACGATAAATCGAGAGCGTATGGATAATGTTGTACGTTAGATGTTTTCAGCACTTCTCATGTTGTTTCTTTCAGGGAACCGTTTCTGTCAGTTTACTGATCCAACTCTATCCAGAAGACCTAGGCCAGTTTTTTTAAGCTTCAGCAAGCGTTTCATAAATATACCACCCAATTTGTGTTAGTAGAGCCACAAGAATCTTGAGAATTTAAACTAACGTATGCATTAAAAAAATAGACAAATTTTATGGATTTTTCCTGCAAAAACGGAAAGCGCTAGCAACTTCCAGTTGAATGTCACATGAAGAGTAGCATTTTTTTTAAATTCAGAACATGTTTGAGAACTTTATCATTAAAATCGAATCCGCGGTGGCCAAAACAGCAAACCGTCATCGTTTGATAACGTGTAAAAACTTTCAGCATTATAGCGGATCGAACGTATTTGATTTTGTTGGACATTTTTTGTTCACCGAATTCAGCTGATATGAATTTTTAACTATTTTGTCACTTATGCAGACATGTTGAAAAATCATTTGGAAGCCTTGGTCCGGCCATTGACTGTGCTGCGAGACCCCAAATGACAACAGAGGCCGTTACGACAGGCATAACGAAAAATGGCCTAATCATTCCGTTTTTTGGATCAAAATGTCGCTTCAACCAGCCAAATAGTTAAGAAAAACTTAGAAAAGATGGAGATTGTTATACAGATGACGCGATCAAGGCTAGTCACTTAAACAAACCGGCTCGAAGGTCCTGTAAGACATGCGCTCGGAAAATCACAATATTCGGTCAAATTTCATAATCGATTCCAGCATTAATAATCCTATCTATGTCCCTCAACCACTTCCAACTGATAAAACCTTGATAAATCTTAAACGAAGGATCTATTCCAACAATTTAAAACCCAAGTGGAGCAGTAGGTGGTCATGTAGGCCACACAACTACTGAAAAACATCGTTACACGATTAGTTTTGTCGGTTATGGCTAAAGTTTCGACCAAGTACCGTATGGCCGCCTTACTGATCGTCAAAATATTTTTTTTGAGTACTTAAGTGATGTAACTTTACAATAAAATTTACTTCATTCAATTAGCTTGGTTAACTTTTTTCTTATCGTCGATGAAAATTTGTCTATTTTTTTTAATGCATACGTTATTGCACACATAGCGAAAGCTTTCGGCTTTCGGAAACAACCCGCAAGAATATTTCAAAGCCTATAGAGCCTATATCCTTCACCTAACCTAACCCGCAAGAATAATTGTTTTTTGTGAATTTTACCATCTCAGCACCAGATTTTTCAAGGATGGTTTAAAAAAATATAGTCAAACACATTTACTGCGTTAGCTTTTCAAGATATTTGCTGGTCGAGAGCCGGAAAATATTGAAACTGTCCCCTGATGGCTTCTAGTATTGTTGAAGAAACATAAACTAGCATGATGTTTTAAGATGCACGGCACTTTAACCTTCAAACTTACGCATCGTTGCGATTGGAAGGTGTACAGTGTCTCATTTGTAAGACTTTTCCAGGTCCCGCTTGACAATTGTCACTGATACAGATGGTTCATAATCTTTTGCGCCGACCCTGAATACAGCATAATGATCTCCTAAGGGAAGTTTAGTGCCAACATGAAAACCGGAGCTCAAGATGACAATGAGTCTGAATGTTCGTGCCCTCTTTCCATCGCATAACAGTTGCTCTCCTTGCGTTTGTATATACGGCTTATAAGACCCAACAAGATACTGGTTTGAAGCGAGCGTCGCTGCTGAAGGCTTCGCTTCCTTTTTTGTGCACCATTCCCGCACGTCGCGACATAACTGCAGCTCATGAACCTGGAACATCCGGAATCAACCGACCTTCCCCGTCATAGTTGAACGCCAGGTTTCATCGTACACCAGGTGAAAAATGCAGTCGGATCGCATTGTTGAGAATGCCACCAACATCGATGACGACCTGTTGTCGTCCCTGTATTGCTCTTCTCCCTCAAACCGACCCGACCAGAGTTTAATTGTATGCGTCAAATCACCGTTACCCGCTTTGTTGGGATGCATATAAGAGTGGCACCGACAGAAGCCCACCAGGAATACTCTCAGCCAAACGAGACTGTCTGTGAGGCAAACGAAAAAAAGAAGGCTAACGGAACCGGCTTGCGAAGGAGGGAAAAATAATTATCTTCGCTCGAGCGAGGTTAAATTTACCTTCCTTGACTGCATCCGCGCGAAAGCGGGCTCAGACATTATTTTACGATCCATGGTTCACTTGCGCGAAACTGTGAAGATATTTTCCATAATATGTGGGGGCGAGCTTCGTGTGTTACTGTAAAAGCTATTTGTTTCCCCCTCCTTGTAAATGTGGCAAATAAATGAAGGTAATAACCACGATGGGAGACGCATCTATCTTACGAAGGGTTGCTTTTAGAAAAAGTTAAACCGCGTAAAGCAGACAGATATTGATTATTTTTGTGCCAAAGTTTCGCACATTTCCTCTGCAGTGTTAACAGTTTATGCGAGTTCAATGTCTGGCTGTTTTTGATGATCAAATTGAAAACCTTCATACTTCCGGAGAAGGTTAAAAATATGAATTTTTCTTCCAGTGAGGCTTCAAGCTTACATTCGGGTGGATGGTTCATGACGCAAGTTTTCATCGTCTTTTGTACCTCATTTTTCTTCAATTTATTTCCTTATTTACTACTCCTTCCTCATGTTTCACAATCCCGTCCGATGTCTCCACGTAGCCCGATTATTTACAATGGAAATTCAATTGAATTGTGATCGGTTGAATGTATTTCCGTGTTTCTTTTCCATTTCCACAACCTCCCAGGGAGCACAAAAAAAAGCATGATCACATTTTTGACACTTCATGCAACGTCAAATTCTCCACGGGAGGTTCGTTGGTTTTATTTTTCCATAAGGCGCTGTAGGTCGGGTGGGAAAATATGTAAAACACACAAATCGATAAAGAACGATAAAACTCCTCCGGAGGCCTCCGGAGCGAACGCAATAAAGAGAAACAATCCCTCGCCGGGCGGAACCAACTTTCCCATTTACGACGCGTTCCGGGGCTGGCATGGGGGCTTTGAGGCGTTCGAAATCCGGCAAGCATCCTTCATAATCCTCTGGGCGCCTACGAGCTCGAACATTCTACTCGAAACGAGCCGCCAAAAACGGACCATGGCAAGGATCGTTTTTTCGGCCTCCCTGTTTGTCAGCAACCCGCTTGAATTGGCGAGAAGTTTCGTTCCTTTGGGGAAAGGTCTGCTTTTCTTTATCTCATGTAGGGTTTGAATTTTTCAACTTCATTCTGGTTTTGCGTCGACCAAACAAGAAAACAAGACCCTGTGAGTCGGTTAAAGTTACCGTAGGCAAGGGCACGATGCGTCTCGCCCTGTCGGACGTAAAACGGAAAGGATTGCCGCCCGTCAAATCCGCCGACTGAAATGAAGTTAATTCACGTCCCGACGCGCTCAACGTCGACCGATGTTTTTATGTTTTGGAAACGGTACTTTTTCCCATCTTTTCACTGTTGGTAGCGCTGAACAATTTTTCACTGATCGAAATCATTCTACGATATTTTATTTCTTTGGGCTTATAAAACTCGCTTTTATTTAGTAAATTGAAGGAATGCATATATTCAAGATCGCTCTTACTTCGCAAAATTTAATATTCGAAAAATAAACCTTCTATAAATAAAAAAAGAATAAATTTCATTGTCTTTGCATTGGAATAAGGTGAGTCCATCGTTAAATTTTACGGAAGCAAACTTGTTAAAAAGTCCACTGAAAGAATTTATATGCCAAATTTTATCAGTGTACTAGAAATGCTACTAGTATCTGTTATATTTTGCTTGGTGAACCTTTTCATTCGATGATGTTGAATCAATCATCTTCACCCTACATTCGATAGAGTCTTTCATTTTACCCTTGCAGACCACGCCACTGAAAAGAATCCTTTTTAACGAACTTCAGAAACCATTCTACACACAAACCGCATTGAAGCGAAACGAAAATTCAATAGACGTCTTTAGATGAATCCCAACCGGACCACGGAACACCGGTGGGCTCAATTTTCTTGTGCTTCGTAAGCCACCAGCTTTTTCCATCAGTACGCCGGTTTTGTTTCGCTTCTGCAAAGCTGCAACTACCGAGAGTGAGGACCGAAACGTAATGGATTTGTTCACTGTTCAACCTTTTTCCAATTGGTTAACTTTTTCCAAAATGGACCATCGCCCACAGAAAGTAAGGAGTGCTAGTGAAAGGAGTTTTAAGGAACACAAAGTCAGACCAGTACATTGTTCGGCTAAAGTCAATCACGGCTGGTGCGACAGCCGAATTCCAGTTGGTTGAAATAAAAACTCGGTGCCGGAGCAGGTAACCAACCTTTTTCATTTGTTTCGTCGTATGGAAGAGATGGACCTTTTTGTGTCTTAGATTAAAGAAAAGGACATAAGATTATTTAATATTATGTGCAACGACAACAACACGAAACGATGTTCCTGATTGATACTTTAAATCAAACCAGAAGGATTATTTCATTTAAAACCATACGCAGAATCTATTTTCAAGTAATAACATTATTCAACCCTTGCCCAACATCGTTTTATAAGGGGATCCTAAGGTTCAGATTTATCACGTGCTAAAACCTTACTCTTTGCACCGTCTACGTTCGTTTGTTTTTTTTTGCGAATTTGTAATTTTGGTCGTTTTACCATGGAAGTGCGACTTTTGGGGGGTTTCCAAAAATCCCATCCAGATCGTAAAGCGAATCATCTAACCCGTGCTGCTGACGAAAAACTGTTGCTTCCAAAGCCGATTTGAACTACAGCTTCCGCTTCGGTCCGTATCATATGATGATGGGGTTTACGCCAACACGTTTGGAAACGTGGAGTCGTTTCCGGCGGTGGAATGGACTGATGGTTTTTGTCCATTCTGGTGATTCTTTTTTTTTTTTTTGTCATACAGCTCCTTCTCTCGAATCAGGTAAACAGGCGTGTCTTAAGGTAGGAACACAGCTAAATCGACATTTCAGATTCACTTCACACGTAGGACTGATTATTTGACGCGAAACATTTGCTATCAGAATAGAGGCTTCACGATTGAATTACGCACCGTAACAGGCAATCATGGATGGAAGTGACCTTTTTTGTAACATCACCGCCATAGAAAGGATCTGGAACAACGTTCTGGGCGGCAACAAATGGGCAAGCAAACCTTCGAAATAACCAGGCAGTGTCTCCGATGTGTGGTAACACTGGCCCACAAAAGAAGTAAAGAAGTCCAAAGAAATGAGCCTTTAATTGAATTTTGTGCACACAATCACCAACACAATGAAACCGTCTTGTCGGTATTCTTATCCTCAACAGCTTTTTCGCCTTTTTTTTTGCTGTGAAAAATTGTTCATCACACGGTATAGCCACTCTTTGACGAAGAAGAAAGCTGTATTTTTATACGAAACACATGCAGACGGTCCTGCAATGCTTTCATAAATTGAAAAAAAATGTGCGTCTTGAAAGTACTTTTTTGAAGACGGCAAGAAATGTGCCTTTTTGCCTAAAGGCAACAGGCAGGCCAACAGGGAAATAAATTTAGCATCAAACAGTTATGCAAGCATGATGGACAGCTCGGTGTTCATGACCTTCCGTAGGAAACTCGACTTCGTTTACTTTGAGAAGGACCAGATTTTGCCGTACAAATTATGATTCTAACACATAAGATTTTATGTGAGTGAAACTCTGAATCCGTTAAAAAAAGGAAGACGACTTCAAGTAAATTGCTACAAAGCAACAATAACAGTACAAAAGTTAAGAGAAGAACTGAATTTCTGAACTGATAATTTCATCCATCATCATAATGTGTTCTTTTTTCGCGAATGATCCGTTTTCGGACACTAAAATGGGTCACTTCAATTGTACTTTTCCAAGGTAAACTTTCATTGCTTTTCCCGTTTTTATGCCTTCCTTTTTTTGGCTCCTCAGCCCATTTCCTTTTTTGTGCCAACATCCTTGACATTTAGCTCAACGACTCTTTAACAATGCACGGCGCTCGTGGTCTATTACGACCAGATGATTTTTACGGAAGCTTTCATGCTTCTCAAGTTGTCCTGAATGAGGTGCTTAATTGGACTGAGGCAGAAAATCGATGCCGTGGAACGGTACCCCGTCAGCGCTGTTCAGAACGGTTATTTGGGCACCCAATTAACACATCGACCTGGTGGATGAAGTGGATAATTATTTTTTCTTGAAGTTTACGGACACAAGGATTAAAAGTTTCAACTTTGCATAAAAACACCTTTCTAGGCGACTAAATGACCCTTTCAAAATGCGTTCGTCAGGGAAGGGCATTTGACATTTACAAAACGAAGTACAAATAAACTATTTCAGGGTTCAATAAGTTTGTTTGAAAGTTCCTACAATCATATCACATTACTTCCATCACAGATCAATCTTTGATGTCTCGCCTCGTTGACTAAAGATCTGTTTTCCCTGTACATTAGTTTTCAGATAACGAACGACACTTTAGGGAATCAAATTGTTCATCGCCCTGCATGGTGTTATCGACAGTTTTGAATGACGTCAAACACGCACCTTTCCTCCAGATTTGAATTCTTGATGTTGCTTCTTAGTTACGATCAAAATTTCATTCCCCGGAAAACTAAGAGACGAGTGTTGAAAGTAATAACAAGTTTTCCTCAAATTAAATTCTTCGAAAAGCTGCAAATGTGGATGCAAACAGGTGTGGAAAAGTTTTTTCCTCCCACTCACGATGGTCCGAATGTCTCTCGTTGCCTTTTTCAGTTCCTCAAGAGATGTTAAACTTTTCCAAGACGATAAATTGAAACCGGACACTTAAGATATCATGTATTGGTCACACGTTTCCATTTCTTGCGAATGAAAACTTTCCGACAAGGAACGTAGGGAACAAGATGGATTACATGAAGATTCCGTGCACATTCATCTCGTGTAACATGTAGAAATGTGAATGAAAAGGTCACGATCGGTTGTCACTTCTCGTTAGCTTGTTGGTCGTCTGAATCCGTTTTATTGATTTGAAATAAAAATGGACTAAAAAGTTGTTTCTCACGTGACTTTTACCAAATTTGTTTTTGTTATCCTTCCAGTTTTATCCTATTAAATTTATGTTCCAAATATGATTTGTTCAACAAATACACGCTTCGTTAACACATTTTAAAGCAAAATTAATGCAAACCATTATTTTACACTTAAAAAACAACACAACTTAATTATAACACTTCACCGTTATGACTCAGTAGGAAAAAGCCAACTTATAAAATAACCACCGAACCAACTACGGCCAAAAAACGTTTTTGAAAGTAAAAACCATAACTTGTTTAAGAAGAAGAATTGAACTGAAAGTTTCACAAATGCCTGATAAATCCGGTAGAAAGTGGGAGGTTTATCGTTTTCGAGTTTTCAATCACACAAGCACGAGCTTTTGCGAGACCAACTTTCCCCGGCGCGAAGCTCGTTCAGCATCAGACGAGATGCGGAAATTAACTGCCAGCGCTAACTGGAAAATCATTCCTATAGGCCGTACTGCATTTGAGTTTGAAACGAGCTCAGCAACACGTTCCTACTCGAGCAGCCCATGGCCATGATGAAGGAGAGCGATAATGAGAGTAAAGGAAATGTTGAGCACGTGGAGTAAAAGAAACAACCAGCGAGTGAAAGTGAACGAGAAAGAGAACCAAAACCTCCATCAAGCGAGTGTAAGGATGGCGCAACGAACACTTGAGGAATGAGCTGGCCACGAGAAATCGTAAGAATCATCTCAGCTGGAACCGTCATCATCAGCATCATCGTCAGTGCCAAATCTCTCGAGTGCCAAACCATCTGATCGGAAGTGGCAGAGAAAATGTTTGGCGTGTCCTTTGGTCCCGCGGAGAGAATTGCTACATTGTTTTGAACCGAGCCGCCTTTTCCAATCGATGAACGAGAAATTGCGCCATTTTGCGAGCTTTCTTGAGTGGGGTGCAGGGTTGCTTCGTTTCATCGAGCCTTTGTTCGGACCTTCCCCTGCGAGAGCCCCGTGAGTTCCGCAAGCTTTCACAGTAAGCTTTTATCATCGAGCTTTGGGATTCGTTTTCAATTCAAGAGTTCATTCACTTTTCCTTCTGCGGTAGGTTTTACGATGCAACGCCACTGACCTTTCACATCAACCCCCAAACCCCCTCCAATGGTTATCCACATTTCTGCAGGTCCTTGCAGAACCATTCGATGTTCCAGTATTCCAGCTTGAGGGCGGATATATCATATATGATTCTGTCACGTGTCAACGGACGCTGAATGGCAGCAGACGATGTGATAATGGTTATTTTATTGCATCGTGAACTATTCCATCCAATGGTTTCCCATCGACTCTAACATCCCAACAAATCGAAACGGAACGTCCACACCCATTATAACCCACCCAAACGCGAACGAACAACGAGCACATTATTGCGAACTGCTTGTTGATAGAATTTTATATATATTTCGCGTTTGACTGTCGTTGGCTCATAAAAAGTAATCGAAAATTATGCCCGATTGATATCGACAAATTGCATTTTGGTCAGCTTTTCTACCCACAATATATTGGCAATAGGTCATTTTATTTGTGCTGATTTCGTTTAAAGTGCTTCTTCCAGCAGTTGGATACATTTACATTGATCCAGCTGCTTGGCAGTATTCACAAAAATAAAGCACTCCTACGGGAAATGTCAAACGATTTATTTTTCCATGATACATATTTTCGTTCCCGCTGATAAATGATAAACTCTGAATTTAGTATTCACCCGCGGAGCCATGTACAACCTTTTTTACTCAATGACGCTGCATTGTTATCTTCCAAATATCAGGTAACAAGAACGAAACAGAATAAATCATACCTCATTCAAACTGGAATTCTGCATAGCAGAAAGGAATCAATTTCCCTGCAAGAAAAAGGCACCATCATGTGCTTTCATGGGAGCGTGATTTAGGTAAGGATTGATAGAACGGTGGTAGAATTTCATAATTCAAAAATCCATAACCCCTTGCGATGGGTTCCGGCTCGTTAGATCGTCCTTCGGGATACACTTCGATTTGTCATTCGTTTTTACTTTAGTTTGTCAGATTTATTTGCAGCGTCAAGCGATGGTCGTTCGAATGAAACGCGTACCGGTTTCGTGCGCTCGATCCGCTTACTTACCGGCTTGTCTTCCATTCAGTATTTTGGATGAGTAAGTATGGAATGGAACCGACGAACGTCGCCTCGGTCCAGGGTTGGACGATTCTTCGTTATGAGCCTTTATTTATCATTCGCCGTCTGGTGCATCTGCTACAATTTTTTATCGTGCCATTCCGTATGTATGTCTCATTTCTGGTACCTTGAGCCGTTATCGTCTCCATTTTTCCCCGTTTTTCACACACATCATATGTAATCATTTTCTACGTCCTCGGGTGATAAGCAAAGGTTTTATTCCTTCTGACCCTCGGTTTCTCATTTCGAAGCCTTATTGGACATATCCAACGTAAGGCATATATTTGTCATCCAACGACAAACAAACACCATTCAACGTGTTTCAAAGGACCAAATAATATTGTCCCGCCGGCAGCACCATGCGAACTACATTGTCGAGAAGTGCACAAAATTGAATCGGTCCGACCCGAAATGAATATCGCATTTTCATTGCACAGGGAAAAGTAGAAAAGTGGGGTAAAGCTTAAATCTTCACAGGTATTTTTACCAAAATAATGAAAGAGGGAAAACTGTAAAACCCAGTGGAACCAAATTAGCCGAAGAAGCGTGCAAAGGAATGCTAGCAAAACTACAATTGGGTTCATAGTTTATCATCATCTCTTATATCATGCAATCATTACTTTATTGCTTTCAAGTCTATGTGCGTTGAAATTGTAGAAAAAAATCTGGAACCGAAAACAAACAATTAGGAATCGCAGTGTTTCCCATCCGTTTCAAGAAAAAGAAATTTATACTATGCTACATCAGGATAAGTGAGCTAAAACTGCCCAGACGCTTTACGAATTTTGTTATTTGGTGGGCGATGAAACGGCATACGGTCCAATGGTAGGTTGGAATTACGCTGCTAAATAACACGTTTGTCACAAAATTCTTTTTCACTTTCTCTCCCGGAGAAGCGTGTTGTAAAACCACACTAATGCCGCGATAATCCCCAGATTACACAAATAAAAGTAAATGTTTGCAAGACGTGCCTAAGACTCAGTAATCGAGTGCTATATCTATGGTATAAGCCGTCTAATGCACTGCAGAGTACCTGTTTGGTTTCATTTCGTTGCTCCTTCGACCTGCGAAGCAGCCGTGGAGATATTGTATCGATGTTTTCGAGTGTTGTAGGGTGGGGGTAGAAGAATGGGAAGAACTTCCAAGTACGATAAGGTTTTTCTCCTTGAGACCCCCTCCTAAACACTTTGGGCTTCTTAGAGAATCTCATTCGCGTTTTTGTTAAGTTTATTGCTCCTCCTTGCTTAGCTCATACCAGTACTGCTAGTTTTGCTTTTTGATAAATTTCCCAATTATGCTTTGTCATTCATGGGATCGAGAAAACTATGCGAAATCGGCAGCTATTATAGTTTACGATAAGCAAGCATCAACTTGATGTTTGCCAAAAACAAATAGTCGAATAGTAAACTTCATCGATAGCGATCGGTCGCTGGCTAATTAAAGAATAAGCAGTTGAATCTGCGTACACGACAATTTCACGTTTCGGCAGCTGTTTTTTCGACATTTTTCATGCTATACAGCTCCCTTTTGGAGAATACTTTCTGGATAAGTCCGATGATTTAGTGCTCATTGGATAGATAGTCAGTGATAGTGTGTTTTGTGGTCTCGTCTGCCTTTTACCAGACAAAAGATGCGTGTAAGTATGTAGGGCCTTGTGTTGTGCGTCATGATGGAGATACATTCGGATTTAACAACACATTTGGAACGTAATTTCAGGAGCAACCTTCCTCTGAACTCTGTTCAAGAAGAGACCCGAGTAGACAAAAAACTCACACTCTGTGGGTCAGCCGAAAGAAGGATCTAATTGCGGCCAGATATGGTTTGTTCTTCATTCAATTTATTTTGTCACCAAAATTGACTGGCATACGTTTAGGTTTAACATTAAGGATAAACGTCCCAAATTGGCACATTTTTTTTTAATTTATTAAAGAGTCTTTGCAAAACGAAAGCGACATTCGTCTCTGGGCGAAGACGATGCTTTTTGCTTCCTTCTTCGACAAAGATATCAACAGCTTTGAACCTTTTCGGAAGGGTTTCCGTTGGAAGACGATAGGAAACTCACATGTAGACCTTACATGTCTTTATTCACAGAACATGAATAATTCATAATAGATGCTACGTTTTCGTTGTTTAAAGTAAAAGAAAATATTGGCAAGAGTGAAATTTTACCTCTGAACAACAATGATCGTTTAATAATTTTTAGATCAAGAGTTATTATCGAGAAGCTTCTTAGAGGAGACAAGGATTTTAAGCCTTTTTGGAAGAAGATGCCAGTGACAATGTTAATTGCATCGGTTGTGTCATTCAAGTTGGTGTTTAAGTGTATGCTGTGGTTTAAAAAGGTTAGGGTAAAGGTTTAAACCAAGCAGAACAAGTAACAATAATTAATAGACTGCCGAACCTCAAGTTTGAATGTGAAACAGATATTTATTCAATTGCAGTAGTATTGACCAAATTAAACTGTGTTTTAATTTGTCTGAGCGAATAATGAAGTGACACGAAATGTACGCAATGGCCATTAAACATGGATGAAGTATCGCAGAGAAAAATTTTCGCTTTCTGTGATTACGTATTGAACAATACTCCGCGTTTTTTAAAAGGCGCTGAAGCTAAGCAAAAAGTAGATGGGTGGTTATCAATTCTCCGATTTAAGCTCGCTTGAAAAAGATAAGTCAACAGATCTGTGAAACAAAATTGTTAATTCAATTTTGAGCTCAATTAGTTTTCTCAACACTTTTTTATCGTTCTGCGTCAACTTCTCAAACTTGTTATCTTCCGACAAGCAACAGAACGGCAATGAATTATCGTAGTTTTTGTTGTTTCATTGTACTTTAACTTTGCACCCCCGAAGGTAAGGAAAACTTTCTCAAGTGAGTTCAGTGGAAAAACACCGATTCAAAATATATATATTTTCACGCGTCTTAATATCGATGGGTATGAAAATGATCGTTCCGAATCAAATGGCACTTCAATTTTTGTAAATATGTGGTTAAATGAATACTTTGAGATCATTACTATGATTCTTTTTTCAAACGGATGATATGACTTTTTTGAAGGAATAGGATTTAATTTTCATTTATATTATCTGCCCTTCGACTGTTAACAAGAGAATGCTCAATAAAAACATTTCATTAAATATGAATCTTCAATTGCAGCATGAAACTTTCACTTATCAGCTCTTCTTGTTGCTAACATGACATTTTGTTAATTAAATGAACCCAATTTAATTTGCACCCGACTTTCTTCAACATTCAAATTTCGCGGTTGAAATGAAAATAGATTCGTTCCATATTTTTAAATCCCTTACATGATAATTTGCGTAAAAGAAAGAATGCATTCGCAAACCAAATAAAAAAGTGTTGCTTCTTTTTCCAAAATTTCCGTTACAGAAGAACCAGAAGTCTGGTGAAAAACCGCAACTACGTTGGCCAGTATAGGTAAATGAAATAACATAAATCTTCTTCGGTCTTGTCTTGCACGTCTTTTTACAGTCTCTGCTATTCGGCAAATGAAAAAATACGTACGCCAATCGAATAATTTCCTGCTTACCGAAAAACATGGATGTGATTTCTACTCGTACGCTAAGGAATCTACGTTCATTTCACGTGGGATCAGCGAGCGGATTGATTATTGATAGCAATATTTCACTCGCTGCGATCCCGGTTTGAACACGATCCTTCCTTTATAGCCTATCGATTTAAGTGGTGTGAGGGTTTTCTCGTTCTTCACGCTGTGAATCCGAAAATGGATCCGTTTTTTTTCTCGAAGTATCCTTACTCACTTTTACAACAAACTAATGGAGGCACAATACATGGTTTTAAAGTGATAAATCACACTTAGTTGAGGTGGTTTAAATATCCATCCAAAGCTTCAAATTTCTTTTAAAGCATTATGAACCGTAGGTTGAATCTCTTGACGGACTTTAGAAGAACCCTCTGGTCATATTTCATCTTCATGATGCCAAACCGATATGGCAACACTCTTTTATGCATGCTTAGGATTAAAGAAACTACAAACTCACCTTAAATGGATCCCGATCATGTTGTGTTTGGTTTATGTACATCGAAGTTCTCCGACCAACAATCGACCGGCAGCCGATGGAACTACTTCGCCGCCCAAAGCGTTCCGCTGTAACTTGAAGCATTTTGAAGTTTGTGTGTTAGCGATGCGAGGAAAAGATCGATGACGTTTTTCACTTATTGTAAGAAGAAAGAAACTCAATATTTCTTCAGAAGAAACACTTTGCACCACTTTAGCTTTTTTCACTTTACAAACACTTCTGTGATCATATGAAACGGATAGCTTTACAACGAAAACACATGAGTAACCACATCTTCACCAGTGAATTTTTTCTTGGTAAAAACATTTTCATTTTTAACTTATCACGTCACCACTTGGAGAGCATTTCTAGTTTCATTCCATATATTTCCATTATAAATTATTTCAATTATTATTTTTTATTGGTTACACATCAATCAACAACTTTCAAAAAACCTCAAGCCTGGCTAGTTCCTCGTGATGGAAGTTCTGTAAGTAAAAAAAGCAATCGATAAGCGTTGGAAATTATGGTCGTAAGAAGTTTATGGTGGAAGCAGGATTTCAAATTGTTTGTTTAATTTTTTCCTCTCATTTCTCACCATAAAAATCCAAATATATCATTGACTAAGATAAAATCTAAAGAAAACGGGAAAACCGACACCATCGTCGAAACATAAATGGCAACGAGGTAGAAAAAACGAGGAATTCGCGTGACTAATGTTTAATCAAATACGGCATCTTGTATGGCGGTTTGTTTATCGGCTTTACGAGATTTCACCGGGTGCCACAATTCACTTGTCGGGGAGCGGGTTGCCTAAAATGATTTTACCGCAGGTTTTGTCTTTTTGCCTTACCAAAACGGAAACGGTACATTTTGTCACATTTATAATGTCAGCAAAAACAATACGCACCGTGAACAATGTCTAGACACTTGTGTTGGAGGTATATTTCTTCTCCTTTACGCCATTCCTATATTGAAGAAAAATTGTCACTCCACCGAAAGTGGCAAGAAACCATTCCTCCTCCAAATGTAAAAGGATAGAAAACCACCAAATGGAAATAAGCGAAAACCGGAACGGGACGCGAGCTTGCGGACGCACAAAGCCTTCCATCGTGACAGAAAACCAGACCACCGAGAGCGACTGGCATTTTGGCCCCGATATCAAGATTGATGGTTTTCTCTGTCGTAGATGAAGCGATGGCACGGATGGGTTGGCGAGGCAAAAACGAGATCCCGGCACCGTAACGAGATTTGGTGTCTTCGGAGCCGGCAGAAAATCGAAATTGATGCGGTGTAGTGAAAGAAATATCCTTTGTTCCTGATCAAGCACCACCCTACGCCCGCCCTGGAAGTCGGTTTGGAAAGCTGCCGACAACACACTTTCATTAATGCTAATGTGGTTAAGGCTGCTCTGAGACTCGGTTAACCACATCCTCTTCCCGTAGTGTTTTTAACGTTATATCTTTTAGTCCAGAGAGGGAAAGATTGATCAAAATGTTGTTATTATTCAATGAAGTTCAAAAGGAAACGAGCTTCTGCTTACCCCAGAAAACAGAATAAATAATTTTCAAAGGAGCACTTCTGTAGATTTATTTGTAAAATAGATCCTATGAACAAAAAGGGTAAATTTATCAAAATCGTTGATTTTATATACATAAAAAAGTAATCTACTATTTATTACTATTGGAAGCTTATACTTTTTTTAAGCGGGCCAACAAACCCTAAGCGGGACTAGGCCTTTCCCCCAAAATAGTTACTGTAACCGAACGACGGTATATTATCCACGAACGGTGGCGTTGTGTTTCCTAGCGCTACCGATGCGCCATGGAAGCTTACACTTAAGTTTACTCTCATTGAAAATAACAACTTTACTTATCTTGAAGCAATGCCAAAACGAAGTTTAAAGCACTACTTTTAAAAGAAAACTATAATATAGAAGATCTCAAGTGTCATTCTCGGTTGCGTCATCATGCACTCACATGGGAGTTTCATTGCTTCGAAAGACATATGAGTAGATCGGTCGGAAAAACATACTCTCATTTCCATTGCACTTCCATCGTGTCCCCTTCTGCTTCTTGAAGAAACAATCGGATCAACTCTTACGGGTCCATGCGTCGTCGCCTCGTGAGCTGTTCTTAGCACATAACTCGACAGTATATTTCTCCAAAAAAATCGCTGTAGAGAAAGAGACAGGTAAGTGTATTGTTTACATGCCCTTCACGGAGACGCTTCAGGAAAAAGGCACTTATCGTCGATGAAGCTAAAGCACCGTCGGAACACTTTGCACAGTAGCGTAAGTAATGTGCTGATTTTAAATTCCGGGCAACATTTGCTCTTGCCATTTTCTTCTTCACGGGCAGCCATCTCAGCCATTGGTTTACAATGCACCGTCAACGTTCAGTGAGACGAAGTGCGACGAAGGTTTTAGCGTAAGATCCAACAACAAAATCAACCCGCTCAAGATCCACCGTAAGCGTGCGACAAAAGCGTGGTATATTTTATGCAACTATCGTCAAGGTTCTTGTTCGTCATTGCATTTCCTGTAAGAGTTGCCTGAAGGTATTATTGAGAAATGATGGAGCTCTGAGATGGAGGATTATGAAAGAGTGGCGGAAACGTTTACACGGAATGGAAGGAAAATGGAGGGAAGCGCTCTGAACATAATCGTTCGCTGGAGAGGCACGTGAATCGAACGATGTTTGCATAGGGGATGAAGTGTTAAATCATAAACCCATTACCAGCTAAACACATTCTCACAACCACCTAGAACTCGAGTATTGCTTCCTGCTTTCCATAATAACAAACATTCATACCGAATGCCGATAATTTTAACAGCATCAGATTGGCATTATTTAAGAGAAACAAAACTGTTATACTCGGCTAATCGAAACAAAACTACAGAAAAAATAAAATTCAAGAAAAAACACGCGCTGGTTGTACTCATACGCACACGATTTAAGCGTGGAAGTTATTTACGCTAAGTGCTGGTTAATTTAATGGAGACGCCTGGTTGCTCGTAACAATACACAGTCTTTGATGTGTTTCGCATCGGTATATCTAGGGGTGACATTTTTCACTCTCTCCCACACAAAAACACACAGAACCACATTTAACCTCAACACACCGTAAATCGTGACCTTGAAAACGAGCCTCAAAGCGCTTACTTTGCACATTTGTGTTGCTTAGCAGACATCGCAATATGAAAGCCATCATCGGTTGTTAGCATAAAATTACGCTTTCCACCTTTTCGGCATCGCCACGGCGTTGTTTCCTTACACCGCACTTTATGAGAGAGGCACAGATTTTTGGCTTACCATCTTTTGAACCGGATTTGATGATTTGGCAGAGGGTGTGGAATGATTATATTACAGAAAGTTCCAAACAACGTGGATGGGATTTGTCAACCAACCACCGGAACGCACTTTTGGCTTTGTGCTGATGTACCATAAGCGACGTTCTGGACCGAAAAATTGAGTTGCAAATCAGTGGTATGTTTCATGAATAGCTTTATATCCTCTCCAGCATTTCCTGTTACGAACTTTCGATAGCTTAAAAATCTTAGCATCGTGAGCAAGTGGCGCGTCGTGAAGCTGTTCAAAGTATATCTTTTCAATTGGACTCTGTCCGAGTTTTCTGCAATCCATCGCCTTTGTATCAGTGGAATGGAGAAAGACATCCAACCTTCATTCATTTGCATTTAAATGGTTTTGGCCTTCAATCTCAATTTTTTTTGCTTTTCAAGAATGTCATTTTTGGTGGCTGAGAGTCCATTTTGCTTGTGTGGTCTCACCGTGGATAGTCGGAGATTATAGCTCTAACCGTCCAAAAAGATATTGCTTAAAGTTTAAGGTGCATGGATGGCATCATTTGGATGTATTCCGAAGATTAGTTTAAATTTTAGAAGAATTGTTTTTGGTATGTTTTATTATGTAATGTTTTGTTTGTTATGAGCGGGGGCAGAAATCAATTCTGCAGATGAACCAAAGGTCCAATAACGATTGGTTCAATACCAATTTTAAAAATGACTATATCGTTGCTTTTATTCGGATCCGTTTTTCCAGTAAAATACATGCACACCTTTACCCCCATTGGTTAACAAACGAACATGTTCAATGAAATGGATTGGCTGATTAATATTCAACAGACCATCGTGTGGTTACCAATCTACAATTTCAAGTGTTCAATTTGATGAAACTGTCAGTAAATTGTTAATAGCTTTCCTTCAAATGTTGATGAAATTGATACATCAATCACATCGCCGAGGCTCAGCAGAGTTAGTATTTGTTTGATTATTTGTGGTTTGCTATTCATTGTGGACGCTGTTACATATTGGACTACAATTTTTTCTTTGAAATTACTATGTAGTGCAATGTTTGTTTCCATAAAAGGCTTGCCATCTGCTATGAATTTTATTTTCATTTTATTCAGGTACATTGTTACCCCAACAAAGAAACGGAACGATTCAAGGTACTTCGTGGTAGATCAGAGAACGGAATTGGGAGATGGAAATATAACATTCACACATAGTAGCGGAATCAGTTACAGGGATCAGGGACGACAGTTTAAACGAGTTGTCATATTACAGCTTAAACTCTGAAAATGAACTGAAATGTTCAATGTGAACTAGTACGTGCAATTCCATTAGGCTTTGCAATTAAATTTCAAGTTGTGTGGGGTTGATTGATTGATGCAACATTTTAAAACATCAATCCCACAATGTACAGTGCAACAGACATTTCAGCAAATCGGGTTCACGGGAAACACTGGATAGACAGTTGATTTAATTGGATTTAAGTGTCAACATCGATGAATTACAGCTGAGTGGTTTTATATTCCAAGCGAACTGGTAATCGCCTCTATCGTCGCTTCTTTACCAGAAATGACCTATTTGACGCTATGTTAATCCACCCATTTTCAGCAATCAACAAACAATTGAAATAATCACAACCGATCCCGGAACTTTTTCGGCGGCATTAAAGTGTTGAAGCTATATGTTAGATGAACGCGGTATAAGGTACCGCTTCCATCTAACGTATGGCTTCGACACGTTATCTCGTGCAATGGCTGCCTTTTTCCATTATAGTCTCTTGATCACTTTGATGTAACTGCTGGTCCCATAGCAAAAAACGAAAGACTCAGATACCATCTTCCATAATTCAAAGTGATTCTCTCTGGTGGCTTAGAGATTAATTTGCTTCAATTTGTTTCCCAAGATTGATAGCGGTAGTTATTCTTCCTGACATTGTTCTTCTTTCAGTATCGTCCAGTTTGTAAGAGATTTTCTTATAGGTGAAAATGAGATGTGTGAGAAACAAGGGTTTTGGTGTCTACGAATAGGCCAAAAAGAGATATAAATTGCATAAATTGGATGTTGAAATCCAACGCTGAATCTGTGAACGGGTTGAGATAATGTTAACCAACCTTTACGAATTTGTGAATGGTAAAAATGGAGCAAAATAAGTCATTCTAAAATTTAAAAGTTATGTTGGCTAAGATTCTGTAAAGAGGATTAATTGATAAATGATCTCCAATTAGAATGAAAACAACAAAATTTCTAGCATGGCAATAAGCAAACTAAAAAACTTAAGCTTGTGTTTGTTTTTCTAGCAAAAAAGTTTTGCAAAACTTCGACGATTACGTCGTGTTGAACCAAAAAACATGATATGTTTTTTTTCACAGTATTAAAATAGTAGATATCTGCTCACCACATACACAAAATCTTATGTGAAATGGAAAAGTAGAACAGCAATGGGTAAGAGTTCATCGAAATGTTCAGCACGTTTTACAAACCTGAACTACACGACACTGTTAAATTGCTTTAACAATAATCAAATTATACTTTTTTAAAGATTCTGGAAATTTAAAACATCAAACCAATCTTGAGACTTTACGACAGGCCAGATATTTGACTTAAAAAACCTTATTCATCAGTGTTCATACAAACTAGTGTCGGAATGAACCGGGATTAGCGTGGAAGCTATTCATTTTTATTTTTTGGTTACGTTAGCAAAAAAAACATCCAAACAGTAGATCCAGTTACGGGCGGATCTCAAAATCTGCCTAACTAACGCAAAGGCGTCGAGCGAACCAAATTTTATTTATTCCATTGGTCACTTTTTTGCATTTCTGATTTATGCATTTTGTTTTTTCTAAAAATAGCGTTTCCATTGCTTTTCATTCGATAATGGTGCTACTTTCCGATTAGAAATCTATCTAGACGTGTTTCAAACTTTAACAAACTCATAAAGACTGGATGATTTCGTCTGCTCGAAGTTTTCATAGTCGAACAGATAACCATAATTTCATGCCAATGGACACTTGCGGGCAAATCTTTCTCCAGAAATAGCGCCAGATTTTAACGTTTTTTGTGTCTGAAAATATCTAGAAACGAATTTGAATACGCTGAGTTTTCCTGAGATTGGAATGCTAGAAGAATGAATCAATTAATGAATTTTATTTTTCTACTAATTTTCCTTAAATATTGCGGCACATAACGTGCAAAAAAGCTGGCAGAGAACGATTTTGATCTCAATTTCCTACTTATTTCCTACAAAATACGGATCCCTTCATATCAGGAAGAGGCGTTGTTTTGTTTGCCAAATAGACGAAATAAAATTTATTCGCTGCTGTTCATCCACAAACGTTAAACACGAAACAAAAGCTAGCGACCATTTTCCATTGTAGAAAATGATACCATTTTCGTGTTACTGTACTCCGGAATAGATCAAAAACACGAACACAACGCCCAAAAAAAGGCCAAAAATGAAATTATGGCAATGCTGACATTATATCAATTCGTTATTTAGCTTGAGAAAAACATATTTTTATATTCCTTCGCTCTTTTCTACAAAACTCACAGAATACTTCGAAATCGTTGTTTATTTATTGTTTGGTTCTAGTTAAGTTTTTATTCGTTCTTTTTCAAATACGTTATCAAAGTACTCCATAAACAAATAAATAAATACATAAAAAATCAAACACGTACTAGAAAACAATAGAGACGCATTGCGGCTTCTTAAATAGTAAGGGTGCGTTTTTGTGCGTGCGGCATTTCTGGCTAGATTCTCACAAAATCCAGAATAATAAACATAAGTGATTCAGTGCGCCGCCTGTCATGGCTCGGATGAATATTTATTCGTATCGTAGACGATATCGTTACAAGGATTGTTTTTGTTTTTTGAACACGAGGGAAACGATCTCTTTTGTTTTACGCACCCAGCTGTACTTTTGCGTATTCATTGACAGCTTATGTGACAAGACCATGGGAATAACAACAAACCGGTAGACATGAGTGAAGCATTCAGGCAATAGGAATAGGACACCGCACGCAAAATGGAAACAACTACGGCTTGAAACAGAAACAACAGCTCCATAGAGCTACTCCGGCTGGCGCATTCATGCGGCATATTGTTGAATCGTAGACGTTCATCGAATTTGCGGCTCACTGCTTACGATGAAAAACGGGGACCTATGTGAAGCGTAAAGAAGCTCGTTAGACACACAAGGAATAGGAGCGACACAAAAAGGAACAACCGGAAGTATTCAGAAAGAAGTGAGTACTTGTTCTTCCCGGTGTGTTTGAGCGTTATTTGCATACCTTGCTTTGTACCATTCCTTCCCTACTCCCTCCTCGAAAGCTTTGCTTTTTCTGAAAGATATAGCAGATAGGATACCTTCAAGAGGTTTCTTGTTGTGTTTTTTGTGCATCGATGGAATACTTGAGGTCTCTTGAGAATTGAAAGAATCCATGCACGAAATAACAGAAGCATGTGGTCGACATTAGACTAGTATCATTGTTTGCTTAGTCGTAATCGCCTAGTTGAAATCGCAAGTACTGTTGATTTATTCCGCTATTTGTGGAATGCAGAATGATAATTTCAAAGAGTCAAAATAAAAGAATTGAAAATATGAATATATGTAGCATTTTATTAGCAATCTAGTAAATATTGGAAAACAATATTTCGATGTGTTCATAATTGTGTCATTAAATTTAAGCAAGTACACAATTTTTATGCAAGAACGAAAGCAGATTAAAGTCGTTAATCATTTATGGACATCATGCACTCTTGCGATAGAAAATGGCATAGGAATAGCGTTAACGCGCTTTCATCGTTAGCAATTAATCATTTCCAACAGTCCAACAGAAGTTATATTCTCAATTATAAATGAATAAGAAAAATTAACAAATAAAATACAGATAGGGGAAAGTGTGGCAATATGCACCGGTGGGGTAATATGCCGGTATGATTTTAACTGAATTATGGCCTTTTAAAATAAATTAATCAATGAAATCTGTTCATTAACGCGTCTTATATATGCTATGTGAGTTTCACGGCTCTACATTATAAATTAACAGACAAAACGCAATAAAACAAATTGCGTCCCAAACCATGTAAGATTTCGCTACCTTCATCAAATGAATTATAAGTGTTCAAATGTAATATTGCATCCGAGCAGGCATTCATAAAATATCTGAATACTTAATTCAGCGAATACTGAAGACAATTTTTGTTGAAAATCCTTCCTTTTTTAATTACAGACAAAACTTGAACTCTTCTCAGTAGAGGGCAATACGCACCCCCTTAGGTGAGGCATAATGTAATTGTTTAAAATGTAAACAAAGAGGCATAATGCACCAAAACAAGAACAAGTCAAAGTTTTACTCATGTTGCCTTCATAATCGACGCATTTTTTATGTAAATATAAAGGTTAGGCCAAGGCGGTTTGAAAAGAAAGCCATGTACAGATCGGTAAAATTTTGCAAGAACTGTTCGGAAATTGGGGGCGCCCATGGCGCAGCGGTAGCGCTAGAAAACACCACGCCATAGGTGTGGGTTCGAATCCCGAGTCTGGCACCCCCCGGTATTACGAACGGCTGACCACCGATCTATGATTTACCGTCCTTCGGTCACAGTAACTCTCTACGGAGAGAGGCCTAGTCCCACTTGGGGATGTTGAGCCACATAAGAAGAAGAAGTTCGGAAATCAGCTAAGATCTTATACTCAAACTGTCTTTCCAATTCTATCCCACTGTTCGGGCCATATTGCCCCACAGGGCTCAATGACTTGTAGAAAAGAAGGGTCTTCAAAAACCTTTTATAAATAAAAATTGAGGTTTTGATGTTATTTTTGATAATTTTAGTAAACAGAAAAGATATTGAAGAACCGAACTGTGCAAATTTCTGATGATTTTCTTGGATGTACTGCGAAAAATAAATTGTTTTCGCTTAAGGGGTGCATATTATATAAGTGCGGTCGTTCAACGCATTTTCCAGGCTCACAAATAGCTTTAAGTAATTTTACCGAATAAAATGCTTGTAAGGAAAAATACACTGAACAAAAAAATTTCCCTGCAACCGCCAAGAAAGAAATGTCCTTTAATTTCGTTGAACATTTAAGGAAAACCTACTTCAAACTTGTCTATACAATTAACGCTTCAGAAGGCGTAATATTTTTCCAGGAGAAAACGGCGCTTCTTATGACCGACCAGAAGAAGCACGGAATTTTTACGTAAGAACTATACTCACTCCAATCAATGGGCTTACTCACCATTCCATTGACATCCATTGTAGACGAAACGAAACTTCGCATTCTACACATTTACCGCAACGGGCGTTAAGGTTCCACCCATCATAACTATCATATACCTCAGCGCTCCCAATTGAATGAACATTCTTCAAAAGAAATTGATTGCTCATTTTTCCAGTGGAAATGTTTTGTTTGGATGATAAAGAGTTTAGGCTTCTCAACTATTGAACACTGTCTTAAAAAAGAAAGCCCGAAGACAAATCTCTTCGTAATGAAATTACGACTGTGGATCTAACGTAAGCGAGCTGCGCTGATGAGCCCTGGATAACGAAATGCGTGACGATAACACTTGATGGTAGCAGAAATTTTGTGATCTTAAGATATATTTCATTTGGTATCCAAGAGCGTCAGTTCCATTGGTCTTAAGAAGGAAATCTCAAACGGGGAGTTTTTATAGTCAAATCCATTTTCAAACCTCCACCAGTGTTCAAGGACAAACGTTTCATGGCTGTCATAAAACTCGAGAAAACTGTAGAACGATGTACTTCGTTTTGAGTCTACGGGTCAACGGGTAACAGACCAGTTCTCTAATCACTATTTTTTTGGTATAAATAACAATTATAGAAATGTGTTCGTTAGAAAATTGTTTCTTCCGGTAGTCGTTTCAAACAAAGATATGAAAGAACAGCTGTTTTTTCCTTACATATTTCTCTCTTTTTTACATATTATAAAAAGTAGGGTCTGTAGAATACAAAATGAAATATCAGCAACAGAACAAATGAAGGGTAGTGTGGGAGTATATGGTAGAAAATTCACCAAATGGGTGGACAAAAAACCAATGTATGGATCAAAACATACGCGTTAAAACCGCTGGATTTGCTAACCTCTTTCAATTGGCCGGGACAAAAATAATGATAAATTCCTTAACAGAAGATTGTTTCCGAACGCACTAACAAAACCAAAAAAAGCAAAGCCCAACAATTCAGAACGATAAAGGAATTGAGGTTCCCCTGGCAGAACTTTTCTTTTGTTTTCCCTTCCAAATAACTTCACTTCACTTAAGGGATTTATTCGCATAGGATTCTGGATAAACGCTCAGATAAGTTTCTTGAACCATCCAAACCACCACGTCATAATCTGTCGAAAGCGGTTTTTTCTATTAAGTTTTCCTGCCACGGTTTGACAAAAGAATGTGTGCGTTTTAGTTTTTCCATCAATACTATCGTTGCGTCAAACTTATCGACAGAATAAGAGAGAGTTCTATTGTTCTAACGGAAAAAAAAGAAAGAAAATGATCAGATTGAATTTAGGCTGTAAGGACTTATATTAATACTCCCCTCGGAATCAAAAGTTTCATAAATCTTAGGTGTAATTTAATTGAGTAAAAGTTTCTGTAGATACCAATTCCCAAGCGGTAAATATGGTAGAGGAATCTAATGATTCTGATTAGACTGTGAAGGAAAACTATATCACAGCTTAACCACTATACCTCATTTATTTAACGTCACTCTTGGCCTTTAGTTCAATGGCTAACATTTATAAACTGTTTCTCAACTACTCCTTCACATTTATTTGCTGTAACTAGTGAATTGCTCAATTGCATGTCTTTCTCTCAATTGAAATGAACCTTGAGTAGAAAATCCGTCATGGATTACAATAATCAACGTTTCGTGCGGCAACTGGTCGGCCCTTGGAGAAGGGAAGGAAATAAATCATCCAAATAGTAACAACTGGCATGCGATCTTGGTGCAAAGTAAAAATGATTTAATAGCGAAGGTTTCGCACACAATGAAACTAAGGTTTTCACCTAAGGGTTACGGTGTCTAACATATTCCTTCATCATGAAAAACCTTAGGAGGTGCACTATTAGGGTACGGGAGAAACCCTGACCCAATCAATCATTTGGAAAGGAGCTGTAAAATATGAAACCCATAAACGCGCACAGGGTTTTCCTTTTTTCATACATCCATTCGTCCGAATGGTCGTTGGAAGCGTTTCGTCTGCTCGGTTCAAGCCTGGTTGTTATAGTTTTCTACGGGTAGAAATATTCTCTGTACGCTGTGGTTCCGATAATTTCATTTAATCCATCCCTAATCTGAGCAAAAACCGACCCACTGTGCAATGGTGTTAAATTTTACCTTTTCATCACCTCTAAATATTCCAATTCAGCCCAGATAGGTGTCAATTTTTTTTTATTGCTCAACCACATTTATCACACTTCGCCGAATTCCAGGATCAGGATCTTCAGCCTTAGACGCATATTTTTTGGACGGCAAATAATCCAATTATCTTTGGTACATGCTTTACTCTTCTGAAAACGCCCCTTAGCTGGACGTTCCACCGCTCCGGAAAATTCTACTCCTCCTCCATTTGGGCACCTTTTTCAACTATTTCTGCCGTTTCGACATTCGGTCGCGTACAAATCCATTCATGTTGTTGTTGATGAAGTAGAAGATGGAAATGACGATGATGATGATGATGAATGAAAGTGTTAATTCGATACGTGACTGATGGTGGGCGCTTGGTTCACCGCTGTGTTTTTCCTGCCTCATGGGAGTCGACTGCACATTTTCATTAGAACCCATTTCATCCGTTATCAGAAACGATGACGATAAGATCTTGTTGAGGTAATTCAGTTCGCGGCACGAAACTCTTGATCACCCTCTCTAGACGGAGTGGAGCGAGAGAAAAATTAACGGATTGAAAGGAAATTGCCCACACGTTTCCATCGAGTTTCCTCCTCAAGGACTCCCCCTAGCTACAGACTTACGATACGATTTCTTCAAGCCATTACCTCGTGAACTTGCCACCGTTAGTTTGGAGGTTTAAGTCTCTTACCCGTTCACTTTATACTGTGCTTCTTTTCATTTTCTTACGGAACAGTCGGAGTTTCCATTTTTGACCCAAAATTGACCCAACCCATGTCACGTATCGGAGGAAAAGCAAAAAGGTAGCATAGGCACTAGAGAATCCTGTCGCGATATCGTGTCAAAAGTAATTCCTGCATTCGAATGCTAATTTCCATTAACATTCGCAACGATTATGATTTTCCAAGCAACAACGGTTGGCGTCATCGTTACTCTGTCGTCTCCCTTTCGTAAAAGCCAGTAATTGTGTAGCAAAATTAATTCTCTCCCCTTAGCGAACCCTAGTGGCCAGCGGTTGTTGTTGTTTTTAAACCCCGCGGGAAAACTAACAGCCCCGAGCGATTTACTAGGATGCGAGTCACTGCTGGAAGGGAAAAGAGTGGGAAAGTGCGAAGGTCCCTGGAAAAAGGTATGGGTTACAACGTTTTTGCGTTAGTCTATGTTTCGTTACTTCGTTTCATTCGTGTCAGCTTCTTTTATTTCACTAGCTTCACTTTTTCTGCAACCCATCCGTGGCATTTTTGCTGCACGTTTTCGGGGACAAGAAGGCAAAGGAAAATTGAAATGATGTTCCATAGCGTGGGCCACGTAAGCAAGGGTCCACGTTATTGTTACTGCTGCTATTATTATCGACCATTTGGCTGACGCACACATCTGGATGTGAGTGACGTGGCTTTTTATTCGATGTTAGATTTTTCAATTATAGTTTTCCGCCCAAGTTTCACTCGATGCTGTTTATGTTTTTCTCGTAAAAGGTTTCTGACACACTCGCGGTCAATTTTGCTACTCACAGGCATTTTGTGGCTTGAGAGTGGCAAAGCTGTGTCCATCGCTGGTACCGTTCGGAAAATAGCGCCGCATAATGCAAGAGTTTCTCGGCCGTGATGGTCCCAGCCAACCAGTGGAGCGAAAGCTAATTAAAAGTTGTTTATTAACGATGCCAACTGACGTTATCGACCATGCTAACTAAGGGAATTCTGCAACAAACAACTTAACCAGCCACTAAGAGGCTGGTTGCCATTAGGGCATAAGTTACGCGATCCCTTCGGTGAGGGGAATGTTGAAAATAAAATAGTGAGTTTACAGGGTACTTAAGCTGCAGTTACAGGGCACTTCAGTGGATGCAAAGCACAATGCAGCATAAACAATCGCAATGTAGCGCCAAATACGCGGGTATTAAGTGAACTAAATCAACCGCCCTTGCTTGAGTTGGGAACGAATTTATTGACGAAAATTATTTGGCAACATGTTCATCAGGACTAGCTGGCGGTGGTGAATGATAAAAGCTAGACCTCAACATGAAGTTATCGGGTTGGAACTTTATCGGAACCGCAAAAAAAACAGAGGAAATTCGTGGTCCTTATGCACTCGTCTGGTCTATGAAATTCTTTATTTAAGCTCCATCGTCACGAACACCAGCTTTTACATTAGCCACTGTTTTATTCCCGGTATGCTTTCACAGAGAGGCGATGAAAATGTTCTGATAATACAGTAGAACTAACCGCATGCTTTCCTGCAGCTAAGCTAATGGGAAGCGCAGCTCAACCCCGGATGAAGGACATGATGTTCACTTTCCCAGCTTCGGACAAAGGTTTGCAATATCTACTCGAAATGAGCTAGAGAATATGATAAAGTAAACAGGAGGTGGAGTTGGATGAATTTTCCGGAAGGATGAAATCATTCTTCAAGCGATAGTCGTTGTCCCGGCTGTATGAAAGAGCCGTGCTTCTAAACTGAAGTCACACTTGTCCTTCGAGGGAGGTGATAAAGATGTCAGATACTACCATTTTTTTTAATTACCTTTCTGTCTCTTTCTATATCAAGACCCTTCTATTAGTTCCCTTGCCAATGCCTCGTAATCAACTAACGATTATTAAAGAGCCACATCCCTTCCTACTTTCTATCCGGAATGAGTTAACTTGGGAAAGGCATCACAATCCCGATGAGGGGGTGGGCATTGTAACGTTTCTGCTTAAAGGGATACAAAATCATGATCACCTCCTCATTTCCCATCATTTTCTTCGCTTCAGCAGAGAAATTCCTGGGAGCGGTAATGGCTTATGACTGCGACACATGTGTGTTTGTGTGCTAAGTGATATTTAAATTGTACCGTAATCGTTATAGCGCTGGAAGGCACTGTTGACCGGCTAACCCTGGTTGGGGTCGTCCGTTCATGTTGCTCAATCCGACACACCCCTTTCCGAAACCCACATCTCCACTTTCTCCAACGTTTGGTATCTTTTACTTCGCTGCGAAAATATACTTTATCATTTTGGTCACGCGCGGGAGAAGCTTCTGTTGACCTTTATTTCCTGTCTCTTTCTCTCTTTCTTTTTCTATTTCTTTTTCTCATTCACTTTATTTCTTTGCTCAGTGCCTTAGTCCTTCCGTGCTTTTGCACATGATAGCGAATGAACCATAATTGCTCTCCGGATTCAAGCTCCAATCAAAGCAGATGAGGATGGTGGTGGAATTTTGAAAAATCAAGCGTATTAAGGCATGAGACACAGATGTGCACACAGACTGAATGCCATAATATACTTTAGGTCTTAAAACGATGCATCACTAACGCTGACAAAGTGGTGTTCGACGTTTTTGAACGAAGGTAAATGTTTACAATGTCAATCACGTATTTGTGGAGGACAATATAGCATAAACACATGCCCATTTATGAAACCGAAGCGTCACAGGAATTGAACGATCCGACCCCGGTCCGAGCTGGATGTGAAATGGTGCATAAAAATGTGAACATTACGTAAATCATGAGTCATATTATATAAAAAAATATAATATAAAAAATATAACAAAGTAAAATCCAAAAAAATTCTCGTTGAACCGCAGGAATAATGGTTTACTTCAGTTATCACCTTATTTACTCGATAGTTTTTTTATTCACCCAAATAAAGGTAGTGCCCAGTTTTCATACACAAAAACTAATTGACTCACCGAGTGAAACGTGATATTCCAACACCCACTTTCCTTACTTGTTTCGATCAGTTCTGCGGTTGATGAGAAAGTTCTACCCTCTATCGAGTTTTTAATTTGAAGATTTCACTTACAGCTCGTCCCGTTGAGGTGGTTAATGATTAGCCATTTCGATGGTCGATCGAGGCATCATCGAATGAAACCCTTTACTTTGGGAGTTTCGTTATATACATTTGAACACCAATTCAATTGAGCGATGTAGACCTTTTCCACTCGTTCTTTCTCTGACCATGTAATACGACGACAAATAGAGCCGTCAGTTTGATTTATCGGGACCACCACTTAATTACTGCGATCTACCGAACGATTATTCAGCGAAAAGTTAACCACTCAGGGTCAGACAGAAGTGTAGGATGCAACCAATTGACCGTCGTTTAGAAAATCGTGTGCGGAAACTCCGAAGTAGATACGTGGGTACCATAACTGGCAATTTTTAGCAAAGCACACATGTTTCAATAAATTTTCTTCTGCATTTTGTACATAACGGAAAGAGATTCTTCCACACAATGTAAACAAATGTGTGTTTACGCACCGGTACTAATGTGTCATTTTCTGTGCCTCGATAGAATTTCACTACAGTTTGGGGTTTGTCAGCTGGATGGAAAAAAATTACACTTTTAAAGCACCGAATTTTGATTCAGACTTGTGTTTCATTCGTTGTTTAGTTTTTTCCTGGCCTAAAGATTATGAAACAGGACGAATTTAGTATTGTTGGATCTCGCCTCGGAAAAATTTCACTTTACACAATAGTTCTCGAATCGGAAACACAACATTAATTCTACTTATCTTAAGTAAACATTCTTCCTGCTACAAAACTTACCCTTAAAGCACTTAATGTTTTACTACCTTTAAGACAAAGAAACACAAGTTGCAAGTGACACCGTAACAGCACCGAAACGATCAATCACTGACAAACGACACGATCTTTTGTCGCAAAACTTTCCAATTTTTGGGCCTGAAACTTAAGTGTTGCTGGTTTTCTTTACTCTCCGTGTTACAACAAAGAAACTGGTGACGAGGAAACCCTGTGGTAGGATGTTCGCCTAAACAAACAAACGTTGACGGGACACGTTGCTTAAATAAGGTTTACGTCGCACGAACTTTTTGTAGAATGGGTATAGATTGACGGATGCACAAACTAAGAATAGTTCTTTTCTTCTTTATTTTCAACCACTGCTTTTGAATTTCATTCTCAGAATTGTAATAATATTTTTAAACGTATTTTGTCATCCTTAACCACTATTTACAAATTCACAAAGTACACAACGAGTTTGACTGATGTTTAACTTTATATTATACATCGTAGGGAACGCTGCCGCGACGTGCACACGTACATACCGGATAAAAGGTTCGAAGCCAACTAACCGTCGAGTCAAAAAATAAAACGACTACCAGTTTGAATGCTCGGCCTCACAATCCGACGAAGTGCCGAAGCTGGAAAACTCGTGCCACATGGCAACATCTTCGTTTCATAATTTCATCCTAACTCTCATCGTCTCTTGATTAAAATGAGCGAAAGGTCAAAAGAGTAGAGAGTTTCGGTTTTTCGAATATTCTCTCCTTGTGAGATTCCTGGAGGAGAAAACAAATAAACTGAACCAAATTTCCCACCGTGTCTTTTCATCCTTTGATGATACTGTTTGTTATTGTTACGTTCTTTGGAATGCTCACCGTTCGTTGATACTACTACTACTGCTGCGAAACACATCAACACTGCATCCACAATTGAGAACAAAAACATCTGTGCTTTCGGAGATTTGCATCTTAAAACACTCACGAGTTTTGCGGCGAATTGCTCAATGTTGTGTTATTTTTGTGACGCTTCGTTGAGACCATGTGGGTCACATATACAAGCGTGTTTGTGGGATGCTAAAAAACAAAGCAAGAAGTGCAAGCATTATTGTACATGGAAATCGAGGATTTCATAGCCCAACTTGCGAAATTTGATCATGCGAAAAACGACACGTTTTTGGATGCGACTTTTCCATGAATTTTCGTTTGAACAACTGAACGAATTCTCCCAATGTTTAACCGTTTTACCAGCTTTGGCACTACGTGCATTTCGAACGTAGCTTGTGGTTGGCAAAAATGTTACCTTACTCTTTATTTGTATCCCTCCATCATCTCCTACAGATCTCGCCCAACAAAATTTATCTTTTTACAGCAAACTTTCACAGCTTCTCTCGTGGATAAGTGTTGACTCGGTGGACAACTTTTCGCTCGGACGATGATACATCCACGCATTGAGTGAAAATGTAAATCCTGGTTTGAATAATTTATTCACTCTTACATGGTTTTGAGGTAGTTTTCTTGTATGAGAAATTGATTGTTTCTTCACTTTTCCTTCCTTTCTCCGTCCTTTCTATGACGTGGATCTATTATTGTTTAAGGAATTATTTACTTTTACTTTCGGGATTTTAATCCAACTGAGCGATTTCATTGCAATAGTTAGAAACGTTTGTCTTAATGATTTCTGATGTTGTATAAAAAATAATTTGAAATGATATGCATGCGATTCAAAATAAAAATGTAAAACAATTTGAAAAATCACGAATATAGGCGAAAATTTTGAAGCGAACAACACACACATAGTCAAAAATCGCTTGTTGCGTCGCGAGCGTGACCCAATTTGTTTCATTTGCTTTATCACGAAACGATTAATTTCATTCGAAAAAAATAAATTCCTAGTAACCGAACTCGAGCACGTATGATGAAATTAAAAACCACCTACGTCGGACTGCGATTAATTGAAAAAATAAAATCCGCAAATTTTGCTTGGTTTTGGTGACCAAGCTTATAAAAATTAAGATATGTAACGATTGTTTACGCGTGTGGAAAATAAAAATAACTACATTATTGGATCTGACCAATACTTTAATTAGCGCAAATTCAAATAATGTTAATTGCTACCACGAGCAAAGGACTGCCGAACCAAATATCATGCAAAACACTCTAGTGGGCCAATTGGGAACAATTTTCTGTTTAGAATTAGGTAAAAGAGAGAAAAGAATAGAACAGTGATAAAAAAGACAACTAGTTCCAGCGTTTGGGCTCAGTAGATCGACGCTGCTGATAAACTTTTATCTCACTTGTCAGTTAGATGCAAGCTATAAACGGACAGTAAAAGATTGATTTTTTAAACTTTCTTCTCGCGAGTCTAGAAGCGGTAAAATCCGGATTTTTTTTTCTATCTTACCTCACTGTTGAGTATTCTCAACAATTTAAGAAAACAAACCATACATGAATCGAATAAAAAAGTAAAAATGATGTTTCCAAAACAATTAAAGTTATAACATCCAACCGATTCAACTAAAACAAAATGACAAAGTTAATAGCAATGATAAGCTTTATTTGACCTCGCTACATTTTTGGTAAAAATATTTTCTATAAAAAAATATTTATTTAGAACTTTTTATTCTAAGTTATGGAAGGAATCATCATCGGAATGAGCGAGAATTCTGCCACAATCGTTACACCAGCATTCACAGAAATGGGCATAACCTGTATTCTCGGTAAGAAAATATAAACAACGCTACATCCGACGTCTAATGTATTCGGAAGTTTCTTCTCTCTTTTTTCCGTTAATGTTCTCACTAGCAGTTAATAGTAACAGCATGCAGCAGTATAATGCAACCATAAGGTTTCCGTAAAGCCAGATAGCAAAGCAACGGAAACCGGAAGGCCAACGAGACGATAAATCCTATAAACTTAGACACGCTTTTCATCACGCGAAGCCAGATGACACCCAAATGGCATAATGATGAACTTGGTGGCTCTGGCATACAGTCAAACTGTGGGAGGACCTAGTTGGTGTCGGCCACGCAGCCTAATGCGCAGTGTACGTACTGTCGGGCGAAAAAAACATTTCCACCCTCAGCCGACTTCCTCCCGTTCCATTTGGCTTGATGTGGAAGAAAAGGCGCCGTCGTCCGATTTATATGCAAATGGCAGCATTTTTCCGCTTCATTCAAACGAGTGGAGAACGATAATTCTCCCACGAGGAGCGTGAGGTACTGGGGAGGCACATTAGTTTTTCCCCTACATTGCTTTATTTAAATCCCAACGCATGTAACAATGAAGAAAAAAATCGGGTGTTGAAAAACGAAAATAAACTTGCATGGTCCCTTTTTTCGGTGGAGATTGATCCAATTGAAGGCTCCTTTATCCTCTCGTTTAGTCCAACGGGGCTAACTGGAGCATCTCTTTCCACCTCCTCATCAGTCCGTACGAGGATAACCCTATGGAAAAAGGTTTGATCCGATCGACAGTATGGAGAAAAACATTTTCTACTAAGGCTTTTTTCGACCTTCGAAAAACCCGTTATAATTTTGATCTAACACTTTTTCCTTTTTCGTTTGGGAGAGTATGAATAGAAAGCCTCCTGACTAGTTCTTTTTGATCAGAGTTCAACACAACTGCCGAAACTCGAAACTCTATCGGCGCAGTAAACGCTCAACTGCGTGCCCTTGAGGATTGGGTTGAGGATGGCCTTAGGCATAAGCATGGTTTTGATTCTACTGATGAAGTTACCATGGCGCAGCGGTAGCGCAAGAAAACACCACGCCATAGGTGTGGGATCGAATCCCGACTCTGGCCACCCCCTGGTATTACGAACGGCTGACCACCGATCTAATAATATACCGTCTATCGGTCACAGTAACTCTCTTCGGAGAGAGGCCTTGTCCCTCTTGGGGATGTTGAGCCACATAAGAAGAAGATGAAGTTACCAAATAACAAAAACCAATCGTTCTCGAAAGCCATCGGAGAACCATCTCTGTATCGTCGAAAATCGTGAGGATAAAACAGTGAACAGTTTGCAAATCCGATAGAATTAATCCAGATAGTATGTGTAACAAAAATTATCGAATTTGTAGAATTTCTTTGTGCAAAAAGCGAGTAAGAACATCAAAGCTGATTCTATTTGTATATCATTCTCTCCGGCAATCATTGAACAGTAACTCCCGCGTACTAACCAATACTGATAGAAAATAAAGTGGACTAACGTTCTTTTGTAAACCCGACACCGGAGAAGAAAGACGTGAGTTTTAGCACGCGCTAAAACAGTCTTTTTATTAGATTTCAAACTGAAAATTTGACAAACTAGTATAATGGATTAAGCTAAACAGAGAATTCTCACTAGGATGTGTAAACCGTGCTTAGTATATACAGTCACTCGCAAAATTGAGCATGCAACCAAACATGCTGGTTTTTCTTCCATAACTGGCACAAATATTGACCTAATTTAATTTTTTAAACATAGTTTAATAGCAAATTGATCAGGCAAAAGAAATATGTACTTTGTTTTCACGCAACTTATCTGTACATTTTTTAAAAATAAGTGAAAATAGTCCATTTTCACCAACGCAAAATTGAGCATACAGATATGTGTACATCATAATATAAGGCACAAATTGGGGTCAATTCGAAAGAAAACAATTAGTTAGTATGTTGTATGAATACTTTGGGTATTCAGTACTGCCTGCAACAATTTCTGCAACTATTCCATGTACCCTGCATAACGATTTTCGATTCTCTTTTGTACCTTGGCATTGGTCAATCGTTGTTTTTCGGCTGGTACTTTGATCAGTACCCTAAATGGGCCATGTGATTGAGTTGCATTGATCAATGGAAGTGTTTTGAGTGACTTTTACGATACAATTATACAGATACATTTTACGGTTCCAGTACCGCACGACGTACCAAGTGATGTTTGTATCGTTGTCCTACTGGAGTCAGTAGTCTTAAAGTAAGATGATTTTTGTAACAATAGGTTATTGGTCTTGTTTCAGATTGTTCATATACGCCATTTTTACCATAATGAATTCACTGAACTACATAGTTTAAGCTCTTCCAGCTGCCATCGAACCTTATAGTACTACGCTGCCTTCAGTGTGCTTGACTGTTAGGGACAAATATTGAATCTCTAGAATCGAAACAGGTTGCAAACACATCATCTAGTTATTTCAACTCGCGAATAGATTTATTGAGGACTAATCGAAGAACACAACGTTGTTACTTTACGTTTGTGACGTCACAATATGCACCATTTCCAAATCACAGTTCCTTCATCATGTTCACTTTTTTAAAGGTAGGCTTTTTTGAAGTAATTTGACCCCGCAAAGTGTTCTTCTGAGTAGTTCTCCAGTTGATGTAAGCACTGACGTACCTTTTAAGAGTGTCAAGTGATTTGTAGACTGTTTTGGAATGACTGATACTGTTTTGGAATGATTTTAAATAATTTATTCTCAGTCTACATGCCATTTCTCGTTCGATGACTGTTATAAAAATCAATCTCCTTTGTTGGTAAGGTTTTTAAGTGTCCCTTTATTTTTCACTTGTTTACGTCTGTCAGTATTGTAGATTGTGACAATTTGCCCGCTAGTTCTAGACCCCGCAATAATTTTACTTGACAAAACATATCGATATACTTGGTACAAGTTGCAATTGCCCACTTGGCTCAAAAAAAACTTGCCAAAGTGCTCAATTTATAGGCTGTCCAAGCTCCTAGATGGCCAAACTACTACATAAATATTGTTGGACACATACTAAAGTTCCCGAAGTCAAGTTATGCTTAGTAAAGACGAAGGTGTAAGCTCAATTTTGCGTTGATGAAAATGAACTTTTTTCACTTATTTTTTTTTTAAAGTATAGATAAGAAACGTGAATACAAAGTACAGATTACTTTTTTCTGATTAATTTGCAATTAAACTATGTTTAAAAAATTAAATAAGGTCAATATTTGTGCCAGTTATGGAAGAAAAACCAGCGCTCGTTCGGTTGTATGCTAAATTTTGCGAGTTACTGTATATATGGTCATACTATTCGATTGCTAATCACTCAGATTATTTTATCATGACAGTCAATGGGAATGTTACAATCCTTAAATCATTTAACATAAATGTCACACTGGTTCCTGCTGACCTATAAAGAGTATAGGTCAAGTCCTTCGTGTTGGAAGTATTGGAACACGCCTGTCATTTGCATGCATCACCTTAAAAATAAATTCACAATTCTCTAGTGATTCGCAAGCTAATCTAGTAGCTCTTAACAAACCACAACGTTAACGACAATGGTCAAGAATGGAATGGATAGAAGTAGCTGCTAAATGATTTCAAAACAGCAAATATTTTTTTCAGTTATTATTGTTACAAAAGAAAGTAAATCCTACAGTTAGGAATGTTGTTGACAATATGAAAAGACTTTAAGTCTGAAGTCACATCTTTTAAACACCGCCTCCCTACTCGCCTCGTTTCACACTTTCAGGTACCGATTTGTTCTTGTTTTGTCTAATTTTATTTTTTAAAGATTAAAGCAAACAGGAAACACAAAAACTAAAGTGAGAGTGGGATTTTTTCACGGTATCCATCGTACTCTTCAACTCTCTCTTTAACGGAGCCTGTTAGACGTAGAATAATAATCCCGGAATCCAGTTGTATCGTTACCAAACCTTAGCCACATTTAACGGCATCACTATTTGAAAAAGAAAAAAAGAACTCTTTCAATGTCTGCAAATTTAAGTCCTCGGAAGATTAAGTGCTTATTGCTTTTGAGCATTTTCATGAACAACACTCGTTACTTTCAAGCTGAAGTGTATCTGAAGGGATAAAAGCTTCTTTGTAGGAAACACTTGGTACGTTGCATACATGATTGTATCATAATTGGTCCCATAAATTCTTTCTTCCTGAAAGCGAGCTATTTCTTACCCTAGTAAATATATATCAAGAATTAAGTTGTAAATCACTTGCAAATTGTTATCTAATTGCATGATGGAGCTATTACATTTGTGAAAGTTTTTAATAATATTTAATATTCTGTATTTTTTATGTGTTGCATGTTGTTGATTCATTTTCGAAGCTAAATCGAATGATGAACCTACAACCCACAGTATGTTTACCACGAAACGTAAATTGACATCTGTATCTCGAGCATGGCGAGGAAAGTCGATGGAATTTATTGGTGCTCTCATTAACATACCACGGACTGAATGCTTCTGACCAAAAACCCGGACCAATTCACCACTACACACATACACCTGCTGGAGACAATTCAATAAAGCTACTAATTAATCGTTAACTTTCCTGTCAGCCAATTTTAGTCTTCCGCAAATGGCACATAAAAGGGCGGTGATCGGAATAATGTTTGCAGTTATTTTCCACAAAGGTAGACTGCAAAAAATAAAACAAACCAAACAGTAGGAGTGAGAAAATAGAACAAGGGCGAGGAAACCAATCAACGTGTACGAATATTCACGATATTCGGTCTAAGGCACACTTCTGGTGAACGGATAGCAGAGGTTAATTAATTTATCGTCCCTAAAAGATCGAACGTATTTCCACTCCTTCGCTTGGTCCGGTTTTGGTAGATCTGGCCATAACATGCACCCTTCCAGGGGGTTTTCTTTCGCATGGAAAAATATCACTAGGTGGCCCAAGATAATGACCAACGGAATGAGCATTTCTGCTGCTGCGGTTTCTATAAATATCGTAAAATAATGAATTAAATGGACCCTGGCGGAAAAATACTCCGACTCAACCTTTTACCAAGCTAAGTTTAGGTTCTGTTTAACTTTCTTCTCGCAGAGGACTATACACCGCGAGCGCCACTAATGACGTTAAAACACAACGCTAACCAATATGAAAAGCGAGAAGGTTCAGTGGCGAAGTGAATAGAAATGTTTTTTTAACCAAGTTTACCACAGCTTTTCTATGAGAAAGGATAGCCGCGAAAAGAAATGGCTACTACTGCGGAACTGCGGTCCCGTTTACCGCTTACAAAACAGACGGAAATGTACCAACCTTCTTGCTCTAATTTGATCAAAAGAAATTTTTCTTACCAGCTAGTGACAGTACTTCATTGAAAGCATGGATACTATTTTACTACAAGGAACCACATAGTTAGCTCTAGTAATTTCTGCTGATTTTTTCCGGCAAATTGCACCATCTAAAAAAAATTGATGTTCACCTTGCTTTAGTCTTCTCTTTTTTGTCATTTAATGGTGATTGGACAGGTTTATTCACTGACAGAAAACTGTTAAAGGATATAAGCAAGTCGGTGGATTCTGATCAGGACCAATGTTACTCATTTTTAGCCCGAAATCAAGAACCATCGTAAGATAAATTTGGTTTTTGGTTTTAAAGTAAAACTAGCTAGAAGCCTCGGTGAAGCTCGGGGAGGATATACATTGAGGTTACAAAGAATTTTCTTTTTGAAAAAGTGTAGGTAGTTATTCCGTGTGCAAATTTAGAGCGCGAATGCATTTTTTTTTGTCATCAATTTTTTTAAAAATTGTTGTTGATTTTTACAGTAATTAAAACAAAAAAAATACAGGTTAGGTCCGGTCTCGGTTGGGATTCGCACCCACGCCGTCGAGATACCCGATGCAGATTGGTCGATTTTCTAATCACAGGTCTTAGAAACTGAACATTTTAAAAATCAAGACATTTGTTTTATTTAAATGTAACATCTATTCACTAGTTCTTTTCTTTGTAAACATCTTTATTTATTAGTTTTCCGATTTTTTCAGGAAACAGCCAGAGGAACTTACTGGTAGTTCTATTACCTTGCAAAAGATTTTTTGTTTACCACTGCCATTATATCCTTTGAAACGAAGGATTGGAATAAAAAAAATATTTTGTGGCCCTCTGAAAGTTTTCTCTCTGCTTCAAGCTGGAGTTTGTTGGAATAACCGATGAGAAGGAAAAGTGTAGCCAAATCTTTTCACGACCGCGAAATCTGGTGAACAGATTTCACTCTCCGTTCATGGTTGGGTTAAATCTTTGGGTTTCTTTATATTACTTACTTTTGAAATCTGCGCGAAATTTGAGCCATGAAACAGCAGGTGCCTCCACCAAAATCTGGTGGGGAAAACGAAAAGTTTTGTCTCTTCGAAAAAAAAACTCTAAACGCCAAAATTCCTCCTCCGTGGAAGTAACCCATCTTGCAGATAACTTTTATCCGATTTTTGTTTTTTTTTTTTGCTTTTCTCAAAAGAAAATACATTGCATGAATCCAACCAACAGAACCAGCGACACCCGAGAAGGAGGAAACTTCCCGTCTTGGAGAAGGGGCGGAGGAGGGGGTGAATTTCGCGCATTAAATGCCCTGTGTTACTTTGCGTCATTAGACATCGTTAGCAAAGCGGCTGAGATGTTAAGTTTGAAGCAAAACAACAAAACTTTCAGGATACTGTTCTACGAAGTGCTGTCGAAAACAATGTTTTTGGTGATGACGTTCCTAATAGCTTCCGGGAACAAATCGTTAATCGGTCGAAATTTCAAAGCAATTTTTCGAATGTTTGTTGCCTACTTCACTCAAAAAGCCCTTACGAACCTAATGAAGTGGAAATTTCCCTGTGTTAATACCTTTTTGTTATTGGAAGGCTTTTGGAACCTATCAATTATCAAACATGCATCATTATGATATGCATCTTTCAAACACTATTGTTAAAAATGTCCTTTGGAGGATTCAAGTTTCTTGTCGATTTTTATATAAAAAATTTTTACTCTAAAAAAACAAACATTTCGGCAAAATCATTTTGCAAAATGTACTCTGAGTGAATTTGGCATTATTGGAAACTGTTAAAAATGCATACTCTGAAAAGCAGGTTGAGTGAATTTACCGCATTTCAATACATTTCGATGCTTCATCTTCTATTTTTATTCGATATCAATTTCTCCCTCAAAATGTTCACTTGTAGTCCCACCTCACGTTCAACGCCCACTATCAGTTGGAATATTCGTATCCGTTTAATACACGATTGGCCTGAAAATGTGGTGAAACCACTGTCGGGAAAAAGTCCGATCAACATTCATCCTCCAACAAGGAGAGAGATGCTTTGTTCCAACAGAAATGCGACCATCCATCCATGGCTTTTCAGCACGATAGATTGCTTCTACCCATAGTCAAAGATTCTGGATTCGATCATCTCCACTTGATTTGTTTTCTCCACCAACGATGCACCCGCGACATCAGAAACTGTGAAAAGACATAAAATTCAAAGTTTCTTCATTGGAGTCCAGAATATTTTATTTCTTCAACCAAAATGGCTTTTGAATGATAAACCCATTTGCTATAAGTTCATTGCTCGGATTATAAGCAACTTCTGTTCGCCAGCAGTTACAATCTCCTTAACAAGGAATTTAGTATGCAGTTTTTGCAACGAATCGTAAAAAAGAAGTAAAAAAGAACATGCTGTTCTTTCTAAAAATGCTTCTAGCATTTATACATGTCATAGATACTGATGGAGAAAAATGATCGTAAAAGGTACGATTGTTTTTTTTTGAATATAAATGAGTTTACCATTTGTGTAGTATGCGATCATCATCTCGAGACGTTTTACAATCTATCTAAGCTTTTTTTCCCTAAAAAGACTCTTCTTGTCTCTTTTGTCTTACCAGACAAAAATTTCTCACAAGTCCTCTCGGTCCCGGAAGTAAATGGTAAATCATACCAATAGCATTATCAATGCGACATCCGATTGCGAAAAGTATCCACGGGTGGTGGGTAATGACGCAGATCCCCCAAGCGGTTGCTTGCTTTCGAAAATATGTATTGAAGTTGATTAGTATGTCAGTTTCGGGTTAAACTGACGCAAGAAACGGCACGTGTCGCGATGGGTGATTATGGATGAACGTAAAGTACGTCACAAACAATAATCATTATACAGTGACCGGCAGGGAAAAGTGGACACCTCGATTTATTTTTATTTTCGCTCAATATGTTTTTCCTAATCGAAGTAAATACACTGAATATATTTTTCGTATCTTCTTTTACATATTCTTAATGACATTAGTGGATTAATTAGTGAAAAAAAAACACTTTTCAATTTTGAGCAAAAATTATAAAAAACATGCATTTAAAAAAACAGTGACAAGGACACACCAAATTTTGAGTTTTTCATAACGTTTTTCTGAAACGATCCCCTCAGTTTTGTATTTTGATAAGTTTTATGGTTAAAAGCAATCTCCTTGGCCAATTTGATATTTATAGTCATGGTCGTATTGGGCTTATGTTCGTTGATATGTTTACTCTTCTTGAACCTAATGTTTTGATATCTCATATAAATTGTGTTTTATTTTGTTTTTGAATCTCATAGCAAAGAATATTGTTTAAGGAGCTTAAACTATACTCAATTATCTTACGCAAAATAGCAAGCAAAGCGTGTGGAGACATTGTCATCAAATTTAAATCGTATGGTTTCAGTGGAGAACTGCTCTAGCGGAGATAGAATACTCAAAACCGTTGCATGTATTGACACCAAAATCGATCACAAATATAAAAAGAACCCAAAATTAACCATTTATGACGTCTTGAAAACACTTCAGCTATCACTTTTTGAACGAACTTTTTGTCGCCGTCTCGTAGCACACGGGTTAGAGACCAGATTCGATGGAAGGCGCTGTAATATCTGCGAGCCTTGTATCAGTTGAATTAAAACTTGAACGAGAACCACATAATGTGTGTGGCGCTTCAGGTTAAGAGCATCAGGATCGTTGAACGCATGGCCCAGATATGCATTGGGAACAAAATGTGGTGGTCTATGGGTGTTTCTCGTGGAATGAAATAAGGATGATATAAGGACTATTAATTGTTGAATTAACATCTTTAGGAAAGATCTGAAGGTTTCACTCATCCAGAAGAGCCTGAAGGAGAAGTTTTTTTTTCAACAGGACAACGACCCAAAACAAACTAACAAGAAGGCCAAGTCTTTCTTCCATTCTTGTCCTCTAAGACTGTTGGAATGGTTTCCTCGGAGCCTGGATCTGAACCCTATTGAGAAGTTGAAGGCAATTTTCGATGCAGGGGTGAACAAAACGGATGTATCAAATAAAAACGACTATTTTGAAATTCAAGTACATGCTTGGGAAGAGTTGGATCCCCAAGATCTACAAAATCTTGTAAAGAGCATGCCTAAGCGCCTAAACAGATTCTCAGTGTATTTAATTCGAATAAGAAAAAAAATATTGAGCGGAAATAAAAAAAAACTCGAGGTGCCCACTTTTCCCTGCCGGTCACTGTAGGACGAACTAGGAAAATAAGTGGATTTCCATGAAAGTTAACGCCGTCTGAAGAAAATAAATGCAGAAATATCAACGCGCGATGAGCGAATTGAGTAAAATGGGAAATATTCCTGCAAAATAGTTGTTCTGATTTTTGTGCTGGTTGAGAAATGAAAAATATCGAAAAAGAGACTTGGAAGCGGGACTAAACTTCTTGAGAAATACCTTAAAACCGCTAGGTTTGTTGAACCCATCGTGCCCATTTAAAGCGCCGAAATAAAAACCAGACCAGATTGGACGACTCAAATTTCATTGAACCAAATAAACATAAACGTCCTCCATCTATTGTGTGTTCTTTATTCTGGTTTAAAAAAAATCTGCAAAAATCGGTTAGGCTCCTAACGATTAGTCACCACGTTCAATTCAACAGACATCAGTGCTTGAAGCAATCTTCCACCTACATTTTCACACCGTGTGAAATGTCGTTGTCTTTTACCAACGCAACACCGTAGGCATGGTGGTCATTATTCCAAGATACCCCTGAAAGATACAGTTCCACTACTCTTCTTCATTTACATTTTTCTAGACTTGCTTTTCCGTCTCATTAACGACTTGCTTTGCGAAATACATCCTTGTGTCGGACGCCAAGGCACGTTTAGAATGGTTTTTGCACGTGTTGATGGTTTCATTGCCGACGGAACTCCCTGAAGCGTGTATTTGTTCAGAGCAAAGGTCAATGAGTGTAGAATCATGGTCTTGTTGGAAGCAACACCTTTGTAGAAGATAAACAAATCTGAACAGTGGTGGCGGGAATATTCAGTGCATTATTTAAATAATCAATAAGCAATTGAAAGTTTTGAGCAAAAATGTAGCCCGCTTGAGTATTTTAATGTGTACTGGCTGGCCCCGCCGTAAATTGGCCGCTGGGACTGTGACGTAACGACGTAAAAGTGAGGTCGGGCCCAAAAAAGTCCATGCATGAAACCTGTTTCCTACGCTTACAATACCTACTCAAGGCTTCCGTTTATGAGTACATGTTCGAATCTTCTATCATCTGAATTGCATTGAATCATATGTGTAAAGAACAAAGCACGCTACTATAAACTAACTTCGAACGATTTATCAAACGACGTAAAACGAGGCTGAGCTACGGCGGGGCAAGCCAGTATTGTGTAGCAATTGAAAAAAATTCACTTCGAATGTGCCTTTTACGCAACTCTGCTGGAGTACTTCACTTGCATCCGTGGCCGGCGCTTTAAATTAAGCTTTATCGTTCATTACCAGAACGATTAAATAATTAAATGAATTTGTTATGATTGCAGGGACCTTTAATTTCACCTTTCAAAAGCCTTGTAAAACCTGTTACCAACCTAGGAAGCGTGAGAAACAGAGTTTTGTAATTTAATTTTACGCTCAAATTGAGAGTGATAAGGTTCAACGAAAAGCACAAGCCCGTCCAGAAGAATAGTAAGAAATTAAATGGGAAATTTATTCATCAACTCGCCAGCCAACAGTGCAGAGTAATTTCCGTACTGCTATCTTAAAACTCGAGTCCAACAACGTTAGAAGCTGAGGTGGAAAATAGGAGTAGGATTTTGTATGTGAGTTTATCAGGCTACTTTGGACGCGTGAAATCGTTTGTGTCGTACTCCAATTTGTTATTAATATCCGGTGAGGATATTTTAGCCCTCTTTCCTTCCAGGTTAGATCAGTATCCTTCAAGATTAAGCTTCAAGATTGTGTTGAAGATATCTAACATTAGAAATCGTTAGTTAGAAGCCCTCGAAATGAATTCCAGTACATTTGGCATACAGCATTAAGTTTAATCGATTTGGGATTCGTTTGCAATGTCAATGGAGTTCTTTAACTTTTCTTACTGTGGCGGAGGTTCAATGGTACTAAGAACGAACTTACTAGCATTACCCATCAACCACTAAGGATGTATGCTCATGTCAAGAGAACCCCCAGCACTCCAGCTTGTATTAATCCTCCAGAATTACAGCTTGCGACCGGATATTAATTTGTCTCGAGTGAATGGCCCATGAATGGCAACAGACGATGTGATAATGCTTATTTTATTGCTACATGGACTGTTACTGCCCTTCCACCCTTTTGACTATCCATCGATTTTCACCTTTCACTGGATATCAAACCTTCACACACATTCACACTCCCGACGAAACGCGAAAGAACGACAAGAGCCATTGTTAAGGGCCTATTGTTGGTTAAATTTTATGTGACGTAAACGGGGTTTGCGTTTAGCTGTCATTGGTATATAAAAATTCATGGAAAATCATACACGATTTCTATCGGTAAATTGCTTATTTTTCAATGATGCTGGTACCCATACATTGACAAAGGGTTACAAACTGGCCCTGCCGTAACTCGGCCTCTGGGACTGTGACAGCGACGTAAAAGCGAGGTGGGTCCAAAAATCTCCATGTATAAAACATGTTTTCTACGTTTATAATACCCAGGGCGGGGCCAGCCAGCATTACGTTTGCAACGATTATGTTATTCAATAGAATCCACAATGATAAAGCACTCATACAGAGCATATCAAACTTTTGTGTTACAAATTATTACAAATCAAATAATTGCTCGTTCTACAAAGTGACGTGTTACGTTTTTTTTGTTAACGGGTAAAACGGCCCGGTTACACGGGCCCATGTTGTTGTAAGATTAAGAAGCAAAATAAAAAGGCTGTTTACTAAAAGCCTCAACCTGGTTAGAAGATTCAAGCTGCAACAAACTGTGTGTGGTTAATCCTAATCCCGGTGATTGTGATATGATATTTGAAACCGCTAGGTAAAACGGCCCAATTACAGGACTACGCTACCAATGGAACGCTCTCATGTATCGAGATTTAGAAGTGGCATAGGTTTTGTGCTTAGTTCCCTCCGTGATAGGTTCTCCAATGACATTTTGCCTTAGGAACGGTTTTCAATCGAGTAAAAATTATTTAAATCTGTGTATTGCTGCAAGAACAGCTGGTTCCATCAGTTTCTATGTTCGTAAAATGCTTAATATTAAAGCTTAGATGGAAATATTTACTTTTTATGTGTTGACTGCGAATATAAAACGGCAAACATGAATACACGAAAATGTTAATTTTAAATATTTTTGCTATTGATAGATCTCTTGAGCAGATGGCACTTTAAGTTGCAATTCACATTTCTAAAACTTCACTCAGCACATCAGTTCCAGTTGTTTTTGGCATTTTTTAATCTTTATGCTGGCAACACCTGCAGTAAGAATGTAAGCGAACTCATTCGAAAATTAACCTGCACCAATTGCACGATCATTCTTTTCTATGAGATTAGCCCATTAGTGATCGTTGTTTCAATATCGCATTATCCTCAAGCTTAATGAACGACACTTAATAATGAAGTCCTCATCGAGACCTGTAGTCCAGGAAAAAATGTTTAAAAAATATTTCATACACCCCAAATCACAAAATGGATTCAATTACTATTTGGTACGTAACGTTTGCGACACTTATATTCTACACACACAATACGGTGAATGTTTGTCCTACCATTTGGTAAAATGGCTATTTTGAATAGTCGGCTAGTAAACATCGGATAAGAAACGCCATGTTGCAATCTGTTTTGGTGCATAGAAGGATATTCTACTCCTTGTGCCTTATCCAACTCAACGATGACGACACTTCATACACTCAGTGCAGGAGTTTTGATGGCACACAAAACTTTCCAGTTTCCAGAAGCTTGAATGATCTCCAGTGAATGTTCATGATGATGCCAGCGTAAAATAGGATTTTTGAGTCACACATTAAAAATTGGAGTTTAAACGGAACAATAATAAATCGTCACTCAAATCTTTTTCTCATCATTTTTTAGGCAGACTATTTTGAATATCTTATTATAAACATTCAACAGCACCTTTCCCAGTTTATTTTTGCCAACTTATTTTCACTCAGCAATGGCCATTCTTCGTCATTTCCGTTGTCAGACTCAATTCAGGCATGTTTGAAAACTGTATTAGCAAAATAACCTGCAAGGACGTCCGATAACATATCGTAGGAAAATCGTGAAGCCCGATGTTCTTTTAATTTCACAACCAAATATGTATTATGTACAACAATTCCGAAACATTTAATATTTTTTAGTGATTTGTTAAATCCCGTTAGCTTAAAAAAGTACCTGTCCAGAACTGAACATAAGTATAGCTCAATGTAGAACTCACAGAACCGATGTTGTGTTTTGTTGATAGTTTCCACAATGATAACCTGCATAAGCATCGGTTTGAAACACAGAGCAAACGACAAAGTCTTCATTCGCAAAATTATTTTTTCTGCATTCGTGAAAGTTTCAATATTGGCTCAATTGCAACACGCTACTGACTTCTTCTTATAAAAAATCACAATTATTAATGAGGTTGCAAAATCACCGGCCCAACGGGTGTCAACTCAAATGATTAGTCCAAAATAAAAGACAGATCTATTGATTAAATGGTACCTTACTTTACTAATGCATGCAAACCATTTCCGTGCGTTTATTGCGATTTTGTTCGTTGTCCGGCAAATGCTGGCCAGACCTTCTATCGGAATGCAAGATCCACAGGATGCAAATAAGAGCGGAGGAACGTTTTGATAGAAAAGGGAAATTATCCATTGCAGAGTTTAGATGCTTAGATCTTATGGATTTGAGAAATATTTTTGAGCCAACTGGGCACCGATACTGTATTGGCTATTGTGCGTAGGAGATTGTTGTTCTGTAGCTCCGTCACGCGCAGCTTCCGGTCAGCAATATTACCGGTTCGACAATAGAAGTGGAAAGTATTTGGTGCTGCGCAAATCCCTAAACCACGGAATCATTCAATCTCTTGTTTTTCTAAGAAAACAAATGGCCACACTCGTTTCTTTGCGCCTCAATTTTTCTTGTGACGGAGTTTAGTTTTTCATTTACAGTAGTTACTGCAATGGCAATCTGTACCATTTGAGTAGTCTCTTGTAATTGTCAGCTTCCCGTTACGATAAACAACTAATCTTTCTCAGACATTTTCTAATTATTTGAGCCTACAAATGCCTACACCAGCCATTTTGTTTCTCGGTTGACGCTGCTAGTGATGTTCAGTACAGAAGTAGAGCCCAACTTAAAAATGGCATTGATTGTTTGCTATATCGATAGATTTTGCAATGACAATCTTTATTAAGAACGGACACCAGAGTGCAAACATCATCGTGTTGAAAGTTTTAATACACCCGAGGAAACAAGAATAGCACCACCCTGTTTTTTGCCGATATAATTTAAATGTCCATAAAATTCGAGCTTTTTCCAGTATGAAACGTTAGTTCAATCAGTTTTACAAGTTTTCAGTTGGTTACGATCGTATTAATTTGGTCTATTAACGTTTACGCCAAATATTTCATTAAAATGGCCTGGAAGTAAAAATAGCACCACTTTGGTTTTTGTTCAGCAATTGAAGATATTCTAACAAAAACTCAGTAAAAATAAACTTGAATGATGTCTTTATTAAGTTTACGAGTATTTGCAGCTAATCCTTTCAATATGCAGAGATTTGTAGGCACAAAATTATTTTTTCTTGGGAATTCTGCTCGTGATGCACTCAACATTCACAAATACAACTTGGCATATAATTGTTGCTTAACTTATTTAAAATTGAAGACAACCACGATGATCATGATTAGGCCAAAGGTTTTCTATGAGATTAGACACAAAGGGTCTGCTGGCCACCCTGAAATCTCCGTTCTTTGTCAGGAAACCAACCTATAGACAGCAAAAACTTGTGAATTCCGCCATTATTCTGCTGCAAAACGCAGTCCAAGCCCATCAAACACACTTATTTTGGCTAATTAACTTTGTTTCTTGTGTATTCGACTTCATTCTTACTCAGATCCACAGCAAGGCAAGCTTTCACCGCAGTGAGGGATCTCCCCATATAAATGGTTTAAAACCATCAATGTGCCGGCACAGTTTAACTCGAGTTTTTTGTTGAGAATCATGCCAAAAGTATTGCCAAACATCTAAAAAACTAAGAATAAATGGTATTTGTATGGAAAAGAACTTTTTACCATGCTTCGCTCCAAGAAATATACTTTACAACGAATTCGAACCGATATAGTTCATGCCGTTGTGTCACGTTGGGTTTATAGAATCTTTCTGGCCATTTGTGGTTTCCCCGCTTAACATAATTTACTGCACATGCCTTGGTTGCACCTTATGAAGAATTCCACATGATTTATCGATACTTTTCTTCCCTATTTCACTATATATTTATAAATTATTCGCATATCTATCACTGTAAGCTGGGTTGCACTCCTACGTTGATGCTTGTGACCGTCGTTACCGGAATTTTTCATGAATCGTATTGCTATGATAAGTAATCAGAAGATTTTTAGACCGGTTTTCATGGAACAGGGAGCTGCATCATGATCATATTTGATGTTTAAGTCAGTTTTGACAAGACAATGTTGTTCTTGACCCATTTCTGCTAAATGATTTCAAAAACCAAATAAATCACGACAAATAAAACTTAATTACCATAGTTTGAGTTCTATTCTAACTAGTGATATCCCTAAAATCCACTTAAAATTGTTAATTGTTGAAATTTTTGCAATTGCTGAACAAAAGCCAAAGTGGTGCTATTTTTACTTCCAGGTCATTTTAACGAATTATTTGGCGTAAACGTTAATAGACCAAATTAATACGATCGTAATCCACTGAAAACTTGTAAAACTGATTGAACTAACGTTCCAAACTGGAAAAAGCTCGAATTTTATGGACATTTAAATTAGATCGGCAAAAAACAGGGTGGTGCTATTCTTGTTTCCTCGGGTGTAGTTTCAATGCTGAGCAGAGCTCTTGAGCAGATGGTACTTTAAGTTGCCATTCAACTTCAGCAATCACATGATTTTCATTTATTTAGTGCCATTGTGAGCCCTTATCTTGGCCAATCCTTCTACCGTAATGTAAGCTTCCATAGCGAACTCATTATATTGTCAACCTCCACCAATTTCATTCCATTGCTTATCATTGTGATTGTATTTGTACATTATTGTAAATTTGTTTTGCGTTGGTTATTTTCACCACTCAGCAACACCACCTTTCCCGATATAAAATACAATTTTTGAAAAATTAGTCCTTAGGCATCTATGGAATCCTTATCAAGAAAACTCTGGGAACTTCTTACAACAATTGATTTGGCTTGGAATGTTAGCGACCCAACAGGATGCATATAGGCCCAACAGGATGCAAAAAAATCATTGCAGTGCGGGGATGGTTAATTTTTATTTGCCAATTCAATTATCATTTTAAATTGTGAACCAAAAGACTTGCGCTATTTTGTTGCCAAAATAATATGGTAAAAAAAGATCTTTCGATGAATTTCGTTAAACGGTTGTGAAAAAAGTAACCAATTGTTCAATTGTACCAATCCTATTATTATCCTACAGCACCATGTGAACGTGCTGAAAAGTACTTTTCTTTGCTCCGAAATACATTCTCATCGCAATCTTTACAAACACGAAATTATTTCATTCGTTTCCTTTTGATAACTTTGAATGAATTGAATGAAAGAAACTATGTAGTACGTTTACGCTTTGCTTTGTTTTGTTTTGGCATCGATAATCAAGGTAACCATCGATTAGTAAAAATTAGTAAAAACTCGTTCATCATTCATCAACTCGTGCAACCAATCAGAAAAATTGTTCTACCACCGCGTTGCAGATTGCGTGGGAAAACCGGTTTCTACCGCGGGTAGAAATTATTTCTACAATGGGAGAATTTCTACATAGGGAGAATTTCTACCAAGGTAGAAAGACAGAAATTTTACATCTCGTTTTCACGCTCGCTTTGATCGTTCGTGCTATCTAATGGTACCCCCCTCTTAGTGCGTTTTGTATAATAGAAGATAGAAGATAGATAGATAGATTACTTTTTGTAATGTACTAACAAGTTTTTTAAACGTTTTTTATTGAAACGTTTTTTTTTTATTTTTATTTCGAACAAAAATTCACTTAATCACGGTTTCAAACAAAAACAATTAAACAACTAAACAATTAAACAAAATTATTCCTTACCTTGCTGAAGTAGTGCAAGAAAGCAGTTTTCATTTGTTACCGATTCTAATTAATTTCATTTTTTGTGGCCTATGTTTCCATTGAAAATTTTCAAGTTATTTCAACAAATGTTCAAGCATAACGATACTTATTTTCCCTGTACGAATTAATTTTTTTTCAAAACCATAATTATTCTGAATTCAACCGTAGGTGTTGCTTGCCTAAAACTGGCCCCAAATGCAACCAAAAATATGTGTGGAAAGTATGTTTTATTTGTGGAGGGTGTTTTTGACAAACTTCACGCAATATGTATTTCATGACTGAAATCTCGTTTGAGTCCTTTAAATAGTAATAATTTTATGAAAATGCGTTCAAACTTAATTTATTCCATGTCTGATTCGATTTAATTTAAAAACGAACAAAAAGGCTGTCACATCCACTAATAGAATACGACAGGGCCGTTGAAAGTCCTGCAAGCAGCTTGATATAGCTTTCTAACAATATTGTCGAAATAACGTGAAATCGATCATAATCAGAAACGAATCGAACATCGCGTTATCGTGCCTGTAACAGCAATATGGAACATAAAAGAGCTTAAGTCTTCACTAAGGATTCAGGTAACCGAAAAAAAAATTACCAAGGGGAGAATAAAATCCTAGTGCAAGAAACTATCTCAAGGAAGTCTGCAACAAATGTTTATGATCAAAGTTTTTGCACTGTTTCAAACGGGTCCACAGTTTTATTTGTCTAAAAAGAAAGAGCATTCGACCTGTGTATCCTTTCCGGAAGAGGGATTCATTGTTTGCGGTATTTTACGGACACTGTTACAGAAACTTTGCGGCTGTCGTCCCGAACGATACCAAGGAACTCAAGTCGCTATCATTCTTTGTTGTTTTTTTTTTATTTTCAATTCATTTAGATGCTCTGCCATTTCGCGGAGGGATGGTCGGAACGAGCGACGGAAAACGTCGATAGAATCTTCAAATTCGAGTTTAAGCTCAACCAGGAAGCAGTCCGAAATGAAACTATATAGGAAGTGTAAAAAAAAAAAGATTTTCTCTCCCAAAACCGATAAATATCGAGTAGAAAATTTATTATAAGAGGACAAGATGGCAATATTACAAATGTGTCCGAAGATTTCTTTTATCTGTTTGAGAAAAACTGAAAGATTCTGTAATGTTTCATTCACGCAACGAAAGGATTTCATCGGTGTATATAAAATACGCGATAAAGACAACAGTAGATTACAAAGTTTTTTTCTTTATTTTGTTGTGGGTTCACTCTTTCAGTATCAAAATTTTAACAATTTCATCTCTATGCAAATAAAAGACGGCCATTAAAAACGCACTGTTCTTCTTCTTGGCGAAACGACCTCTTTGGTCATGCCTGCCCCCTGAAGGGCTCACAAGACATTTTCCCTTATGTACGTGGATAGTCACTCCTCTCGTACAGGGAAGGGCCCGGTCTCGGATGGGATTCGAACCCACGCCGTCTAGGGCATGGGTCGATTTTCTAACCGGCGCTACCGCTCGGCTGTCGCGGACCTCCTGCACTGTAATGAAACACATTATTTTCCTAACACGATAATAGAATGGCTGAACAGTTTCGATTCGGTTGAGCGACTTAAAGCTTTCCAGCCGTCAAACATTTTTATCTTTAGTTTCGTGCAAGCAAACACAGTCCTGAAACAGATGGAAGTGGCGCTACTAATAACACATTTTCTAAATATTTCCTTCTCCCATGATCCTCAGAATAAAGGTGTTATAAAACCACACTGAATTGGCAATATTTCAGAGATTACAACCTAAAACTAAATACTACTTGGAAGTGCCTTAGACACGCTTCGTACATATTTGTATTAAGCCACTAAAGCTATCACAAGTCACGTGTTTGGTTCTTTTTGTTACTCTTTCAACCGTCTCATTTGCCATGCGAGACATCTTATAAATGTCTTGGAGTGTTGTACGGTATAGATTGAAATGGATAGATGAGGAAAAATAACTCAATTAGTCCTCAAAATAGGAGAGTTTTTTTTGCACGAGCTATCACAACAAGTTGATAAAGAAGTACTTTGATTGTCGTCGAGAATGCCTCTTCCCTACTCTAATGCTCCTTGAGCCATGCATGCCAGCTCTCGTATCAGGCTTTTTTGGCTAAATTTCCCAATTATTTCTCGTTAGTTATAGCTTGAGGACCTAGATTTTCAAAAAAAAAATCAAAACGCCCCATCGTTGCCTTAAAGGTCTGCAACGAATACGGCCCGTGAGAAGGAAGTTGAGCGTCCTTTTCGGTAAGTGATAAAATTGACTACTCGATCGGCCCCCATTCCAATCAATTGAATGATGACCGTTTGGTTGTAATCACCTCCACTCTTTCTGAAGCATATTTTACCACCGCCCATTATCGTTTGTGACGACGCATTTTCTTCTCGGACCTTATCACTTTCCCAAAAACAAACTAACCTCTCATGGCGAAAGGGAACACATCTGCCATAGATTGTTCACTAGCTAATGGACAAGCAGTTGAAGCTGCGAACGTGACAAGTCTTGGGTGCTGTTTTCCGACATTTTTCGATCCATAAAGCCCTCCACTTCAGCCAGACGCCTTCCAAAGAAGTCCGTTAGTTTGTTGATCCGATAAGTCCGGTGGTGGTCGTATGCGATTGGGCAAGGTTTTTGTGGTCAAGTTCAGCCTACCGTGTAGCAGACAACGGATGCTTACAAGTGTGTGGAGCCCATGCTCTATGGTTAGGGGACATAAGGATTTTACGACACATGGTGGAAGCATCCATCGGAAACTCTCTATAAATACAGATGCAAGCAAACAAAGAACCTCACACCCTGCGTGCCTCCCGAAAAAAGGATCCAATTGCTACAGGAAATGGTGGTTTCGTCATTTAATTTATTTTATCATCGAAATTGACCTGTACCCGCTCACGTTTAACCGACGCCTGGACCAAATTTACCAACGTACAACTGTTCGGGTAGCCGTGATGGCGATGCCAGTTTTCCATCCTTTGCGACGATGAAGGGCCAGAAATTGTGGTATTTTACAACTGCCCTCTACCCACATCAATCCTATACCCAGCTGCAAACCGAACCATTGGATGTGTGCGTTGACGAATCGTCTCAAAACCAAACAATCCGGACTCGATTGGACGTCCTTTCGAAACGAATTTCTGTCAACGGATCGACAGTATCCTAAAAAGGGCAACCAAAATCGACCGAAAAGGCACACGGTAGCTTTCGGCTAACAAACATACGGGCAGGCTTGAGGTTTTTATTATTCGGAAGGGTTTCCAGCAATAAATGTAATTTGCCACACACAAAAACGGACGAATGGTATCCTACCAGGTCCTGGCAATGATCGATAAGTGAATCAATATTTTCAAAGTTTGAACGTGAGTGATGTCTAACGTAAGTTGAACTGCTTCTTCCAAACAAACTAGTCGTGAGTGTAATGGGGATGTGATTCGGTAAATCGAATAGTCTTTTAGTTGGCAATAAGGATGTGGAGATAGTAAGAGTCAGCCAATGGCCACTTTCTGGAAAAAGAGCTCCATCGAGGATGTTAATTGAAGCTTGAGCCATTCAATTAGGTGTTTCAATGTGTTGAGGTTTCATTAAATTAAATGTGTGGAGGTTCAAATTACCTGGCAGATATAATATATATTAAGGTTTTTTAAATGGCCTGTTTCGAAAATAAACTCACTGTCATTTTAATACCATATGAATTTGACTTCAAGTAAGATGGATCAAACTGAAGAACTCCACAGTTCAGAATACCATTTATCTATAAAGATTATGAATTTTAAACATCTATATTGTTTTTCTTTTGATACTTAATATACATTTAAAACTCCAAATCAAAGTCCGAAAGAATTATTGCGCATATTGTTTGTATACGTTTTGTATTGGAATCGACGTATTTTTATCTCAGTAAAATAAGTATGTTCGGTCCTGTGGTAGTTCGTGAGTCTTCAGTAATCATGTATTGTGTCCGGATTCCCGGTACAAAGCAAAATCTCAAAATCTTGGGTAATTTCTTTTACCATTTTGGATAAATGTAATAACATTTATGTTCTTCAGAGTTGCCTTTTACACCTGTTTTATTTTTTTTCTTGTTAGTCTTCGTTGTTGTTATTTTGGCTTGGTCTGTCAACCAAATAATTTTCTGCTGGCCAAGAAATAAGTGTTATGATTTTTGCTCAAATAGTCTCGCTTTCCATGCGCGTGGTAATTTAGATAGGATTAGCATGTGGATTGATTATGTGTTCCAATATTTCATCCGTTGCATTTCCAGATTCGAGCAAAATCCTCTCATTATTGGCTGTCGGTTGTTATAAGGAGAATTTTCTTTTCCTTCATATTGTATAGGAAATGGAGTTAATTTTATTGAGTATCTTGGCTCTTTTTTACAGAAAACTAATAATATCTGATAAAAACTAAGATTTTGTCCAAATGGTTTGACATCTATATAATTAAAATTCGTGATTAAAAAGTCATCCGAGAGTTAAATCATGATATATGTTCATATTGTTCAAACCAATGATCAAATATTTATAAAAATCCTTGATTATGTCACAAAAAACAAGCTTTTTTCTTGCTGTCATAGCACTTTGGAAATACGGTAGTAGCGAGGATTCGTGAGATTCACCATTGATGTAACGCACGGCTGACCACCAATCTGTTATATACCGCGTCGTCACAGAAACTCTCGATGCCAGGGAGGCCAAGTCCCTCTCTAGAATATGTTGCTTTAAAATAATAAGTAATTACATTTTTGACGTTCAGTATCTCTAATGAAAAAGTCATTAATCATACTCCTAATCACAAAGTATCTCATCTTTACGGCCATTTGCACCTTCATCATCCTCATCGACAGCTTAATCAGTTAAACCTTCATCTAAAAAATCCTTAGAAGAAAAAAAGGGTAGCGGAATTCTAATCGAGGACAAGCCATCACGTTTCTTGAAGGTAAGGAGTCTAAACATTGTCAACGGGTCATACAATCACGAAGCCCACCACCATCAATCAGAAATTGACCACTGGTGTAGAGATTTATGATTTTTTCCTATATTCCTATTTCTCACTATCAACATCGTACGGAGCGAAAAAGAGAGAAAGTAAGTAAATTTTTAAATTTTGAAGTCAAGACTAGCGTTGAGAATTCAAGAAAATATTTTTTTTCTCTTAAGTAATATACTCTGCTTCCAACATTATTTACACTAATAAACCAATGATCTCTTATGCTTGTTTAGAGATACAAACAACGAACTTACCTTAAAACAATCTCGGTCGTGATTTCCTTTGCAGTGTTTACAGCCGTGCTTTTTTTCTGATGAATATTTTTTTGAAAAATCAATCTCACAATTTTCTTTTCTCACTTCACAAAAAACAATTCAAGCACAGCACTTTTTCTTTTTTTCCTTTTTTAACTTTTTTAACTACAATTTAAACATTTACTTCCGGAAATGGTTACTTCTTTCCAATGTTACGGAAAAAAATCTGTAAATAAAAGATACAAAAATTATCAATAAACTTTGAAAAGCAATACTGTAAAGGAAATCATTCCTTTTCCACGTTGTCCACCGTTTCTTCAGTGGATACAAAATCAACACAAATCAAAACATACCATTGAGTAAATTGGTGGAAAAAGAAGAAAAACCGTACTTGCGTTGCACTATTCGATCGATTACAGTAAAGCTAGAGAAAATCAGATGAATAATGTTCATCCGAATACGGTCACATTGTACGACGTTTCTTCGTTGGCTTCACAAGATTTCATCGGGTACCCCAAACAACATTACCGAGAATAGGTTGTCTAAGTTGGTTTTCTCGTAGACTTCTAGCACCAAGGAAATGGTTTATTTTTTCACATTTATAATCCTAAGCAAGACGATACGCACCGTGAACAGTATATTGGCGCTTTGTGGTAAAAGTAAACACAACTCGTCGCGCTGATACGTTGCTGGAGATATGATTTACTTCCTTGTTTCAACATTCCCATGGATGACAGAATAAAAAAAATCACTCAGCCGAAAGTGACGGAAAACCATTTATCCGTCCATTCATTGGAAATATAACAGAAAAGAAAAACATATTACAGAAAAACCGTACGGAAACGAGTAAGAAGCAGTACGGGACGCGAATTAGAAATAGCACAATGATTTCCATCATGACGAGATAATTCCATCGGGTTGGTGGAAAATACACACAAACATAACGCAATGACCACCTAGTTTTTTGGCCCTGATATCAGGATTAATGAATTTTAATGTCCTAGGTGAAACAACTGGATGGAAAGTGGCTGCCGCGCAAAGACGTACCAAACACAATTTCATATCTTCGGCAAAGGCAAAAAATTGGAAGCAATGCGATGCAGTGAAAGGAATGCATTCTGCTCTGGTATTCACACTCACATTCCTTCAATGGAAAGCTGCTGACAGCATATTTTCATCAATTTTGCTTTTTATTTTATCTTTATTTACATCAGGTTTGTTAACGCATCTTTATTTATTTTATATTCAGTTACTAAGTCGTATACCTCAATCGCACATATCAGGTTTTTTAACTTTGTGGAATAGATGGTAAATCAGATGAAAACGTTCATTGCCTTTTCATGCTCTCCTCTTTCGCTCACTGAAAATTTTTGCGAATAAAACGTGAGTGAGAAAGTTGAATGAAACTTCAGCAATTATCTGAGTATTGCACGAAGGGGAACACTAAAAATTAGTCTATTATTCGTGGTTAATTTACCTTCTCACTCATCGTGCCACCTCTGTTTCCTCCCTTTATGTGATCCCTCCCTCTGTTTCCGTGAACAATCTGATATTTTTAGGTCCATGGCAACTATGACTGCTAACGTTTCCTTTTTTTAAGGACACCCATCGCTACGTTGACGGTATATACAAACACAATTACCCGCTTAATGCAAAGAATCGCGTCTTACGATGCCTTAAGAGACTCACCAGAAAACCACTCACCGAAGATCCACCGGAGGAAATAATATTGTACACTACCAACCACACGCCTTCTCATTCCTTTTCTGGTACGGAAGCCACACTTTAGCTATACCAGAGAAGATAAACGAAAAGGATAATATGGCATGCAAGAGGACGAGAAAAGACGAACGCTAGCAAAGGATGATTGTTTGCTGGAGACGCATGCAGACAGAACGATATTTGCATAAGAGATGAAAGCTGTAAATAGGTTTATAATTTAGCACAATTATAAACCTATTTACAGCTAAGTACACTGCAATATCGACTAAAAACTTGTACACTACTTCCTGACTGCTGTCATTTGGTGATTTAACGAAATTTTATTTAAAAAAAACGAAATGGATAGGATTGGTTTATCAGTCCTACAAAATTGAGAAAATGTCGCAAAAAAGTCAAATTTTTTAAAAACATTTTTGTAGCTTTTTTTTGTGTTTAACTGAAGAAAACAATGATATGTTCCAAAATTGTTTCGGGATTTTATTATTTAAATGATGGTCAGTTTCTAAGCAACTATTCAAATATTTGTGAACCACATATGTTATTTGTGGATTAAACTTGGTTCAATTGCACCGATTAGTATCTAATAGATGTAAAACAATGTACAAACGCATAAGAACATGTTTTCGAAGCAGGTGCACTCATAATCAACGCTACGTTACGAAAGTAGAAACAAAACGTGCGACAAAAAACTGCCCGAGCCAGGCTCGGCAAAGCAATACAAATTCCATCCTCGCTCGAAAAACTTATTGTTTTGGGCAATGTCAATATCAATGTGGTAAATCTACCCGCCAAAAATGAAAACTTGTGCTTGAATACGTTTGCGCATGGCATATTCTTGATACGTGAGCGTGAGACAATGGAGACGCCTGGTCTTTAGTAAGCGTGAGGCAATGGAGACGCCTGGTTTTTCGTAGGCGTGAGCCAATGGAGACGCCAGGTTGTTCGTAAGTTGAGGTACGTTTTTATCGCGATTCGCTAGCCAGCACTTACTTATATACCTAAATTTCCATGTAATGATGCGATATGGTGATGGTGATTAGGAAAGTTAATGTGCCAAATTTGTGGTATGTTTCATTTTTCCCCTCATGGTTTTCTTTAGCCTTGCCAGCGTTTACTGTTTAAACATTCGATAGCCGATTCGATCGAAAAATGACTTTGGCGTGTCAAAGCGCTGCAAAGTGAAGAAATTCAAAATTCAACTTTTCGATCGAGTTTTTTTATTTTTCTTGCAATCTATAACCTCGAACTCTACACTCGCTCATCTCGTTGATTGTAGAAGTACATCTTGTTTGCTTGGACCCATTTACATTCTAATGGCTTCGGTCTCCAATCCATCAAGCAACTCCTCAACATTTTTGATAATATTTCATCGTTTAATTTCTTATGAATGATGGTACATTGTGGAACAGATTTTCTGCTTAATTTTCAAACTACACCAGCGCCCATGGTGAATGATGTGTAGTTTGTAGTTTGTTGTGTTTCAAATAAGGGTATTCTTATGATTTCATCGGGATTAGGAAGCATCTTTACTTTATACTTGTATGTTTCAAAGTCCCGTGATAAGATGAGGCATTAAACCTTTTTGAATTTACTCAAAGTGGAAACGGGACTCGAACACGGGTTTAACAAAAGCAAAGCCGTAGTCTTGCCAAGGGACTGTAAGTACAAGTAAACTAACGGGAGGAACTATCGCTAGTATTCAATATAAGCCCATAAAATACAAAAATTAATAGCTTTCAATTTAATCTTTTCCATTACCTTTTCCTCTTCTTCTGCTTATTATTCAATTGTTTTTAAGTGACTTTTTACACTTTGGCAGAATATTTTACAGCAATTGACCATTATACTATAATATCGACGCCACTGCTTTTATCTCTGCTTTTCCTCACAGTTTAGCCTTTTTCATCTTATCCGCTTAATTAATTTGATAACTGGTAGTCTAATCGTAGTAAAAACATAGGCACAGATACATCTGTTATGATTCTTTTGCGTAATCTCTTGTGTAATCGTGTAGTTCCCCTGCTCAATTTGTCAAATAGAAATTGTTGCATGTGTACTCTTGTCAGAAGGTAAACAAACGAACCAATTGTTTATGGATCGAGCTTTAATCAAATTTTCATCAAAATACTGTGGCTATTTGGCGTAGTTTTAGTTTTTTTTCAACGATGTACAAAAACTATATTAACCGTAGTTTCGGAAAAAAAATAAGGAATTTCTATTGTATTGCAAAACATACACAAAGCACAGATTATGCTTGGTCCGAATATAGACGATAGACGAGAGACTAGCGTAATTCCGTATTCCACTAGCGAGTACGCTTCGTTTACCGTGTCCTTATGAATTTTGTGTTGCTTAAAAATGTCTGATCATCAGTGAAAAATCAAATAGGTAGTATTTAATGAGTAAAATCTTGTCCTGTTCGATATTTTGGGGATTTATTCATTCCAAAATTTAAAAAAAACTGAAATTTCTTACTGGATGCTTAGCTTAAATAGTATTGCAGTAAATAAAAAGAACAAATAACTATGTGAAATTAAATTCTCTTGCTTACAAATACTATAAATGAATCCGTGTCTGTAGTTTGATGCATTTTATTTTTATTTTTTGCTTTTATTGACGCTTGCCGATTGTTAGTTACAAAACACTGCGAAAGAAAGCTTCACATTCTTATCATGGCTCTTGACGATCAAGGAGCAAAGCATCATATTTTGGCTCTTTGTGTGGGAAATTCGACCTTGTCTATTAAATGATCTTGATTCTGCTAGAGGAACAGCCAAGCACAATTCTCATGGTAATTACATTACGGCCTTGAAAAAAGTGACCGTGAAACGAGCGGTACGTTATAAAATAAGATTATTGAAAATTGTGTTGACATTTTTGATGACATTTGATGACTCAGAACATATTTCCTGTGGCTTTCAAAAGTGTCAAAAGCTTAGATTTTATGATCAATTTTTCAACACTTTTCAGTGGCTTACGTCAAGCATGTTTTTAGGTTTTTTTAAGAACAACAGCAAATAGACACCTTTTATCGTGCTAAGTAACAAACATAAACGTTTTATTGATTTCATAAAACCCACGAAAGCAATGCAATTATTTGTTCTGTTTTAACATTGACTTCATAACTCTCTCACGTAGTAAGATTTATAGAATTCTTGAGATTTTTTTATCAAGAAAAATAACCTCTGGTTTTATTAAAGGGAATAAATTGTGACTTTTCTTGTCTCATACAAATCAGTAATAAAACACGTTTATAACCTTACCAGTAAAAATTAGCAGCTTTGACCTTAGTTCCATTGCTAAATTTTATACACCATTTTCTTATTACAGCTTTCCATCAATTAGCAGTACTTGGTCACTTGCTTGATTGCATGCGTTTCCCTCAAGCAAAACGCGCCCCAAAGGGAAAATCCTTCATGGGTCACAGTAATCAACCTTTTGTTTCGTATCCGATTTTTCCCGCTAGAAAAGGAGAGCAAATTAATGATCCAAAATTTAACAACCGGCATGCGATACTAATGCAAACACGATTTAAACGACATTGCATACTGCTAACGTTTCCCTTCAGCATGACCCTTTACACCATCAATCATTTGTAATGGGGCTAGGAAATATGAAACCGATAGTCCTACGAAGAATTTAGTTTCTCGTTTTGCCCTTACCATTTTTCCGCATAGAACCCAATAATTCCAGAACGGCGTTAAACCCCCGCCCTAGCAGCGGTTATGGTCGTAAATAATTTCTCTTGGTTTGAAAAGTGTTTGCCACGCTGTGGTTCTGATTGTCTCGTTTTAATCCATTCTTAAATTATGCCAATTGCCAATAGCAATGGTGTTAAGTTTAATCTTTTCATCATACCAAACCTTTCATTTATCCTTTTTTTTATTTATCCTTTTCTGCAATCATCCACCAATTTGATCCGATAACCCCAGTTCAAATGCTCCTCGAAGCAGGACGTTTCACGCCAAGAAACCTTCCTTAACTATTAAGACCAAATATTGCTTTGAGATTCGGTCACGTCCAGTACGGACCCATTCATGCTGTTGCCGGTGTTGTGAATCAGGCTTGGGGTGACGATGGTGATGATGAATGAAAGTGTTAATTCATTTCATGACCGATGCCAAGCGCATGGTTTTGATTGCCCTGCTGCTCCATCTGACTCTCATCGACGCCTAACGGGAGTTGGCGGTACATTTCCATTAGAACACGTTTTATTTGTTATGGGCAATGATGCCGATAAGATCCTATCGAGGTGTTAGCGGCACCTTAATGCTTTCGGGAAAAAGGTGAGGAGTTATTTAAACGGGGCGGGAAAAACGGTAATAAGTTTTCAGAAAGTTTCTTCTCAGCTACTTTTGGAGCTACGAACCTTGATATGTTCCATTTGATTGCAGTTTTATTTCTTTACCTCAACCTTTGCGGCCGACTCTTTGTCCTTCCCGCTGCTTTCCTTCCCTTTTAGCAACAGTTCGGACTACAGCTTTCTTATATAATCTTTACCAATCCGGTCCACCGATCGGAAAAAAGCAAAAAAAGAAGCTAAATCTCTGCAGAAGCGATATAGTGAAAGACAACATTCCGGCACTCAAATGCTAATTTGTACTCACATTCGCACTGTAAGGAATATCCATGCGACCGCGGCCATTGTATGAGTTTCTCTGTTTTGCCTCTTTTAAGCTCATGTGAAGCAGTGAAAATGAGTTTCTTTCACCCTTGAAAAACCGCCTGTCAGGTGGGTCTTTTTCAAAACCGGTGGGAAAAGTAACTGCCACGAGCTAAGCGGGCCTCAACCAATTTATGAGAAAATGAATGCGAATGTAAGAAAGAGAGTGTACTCCTTGTTTGTGTTATGGTTGACAAAGTATTTGCTTAAGTTTATGCTTCGTTGTTACTTTTATTTCATTAGAACATTACCGGTCCCCCAGCCTTGCCTTTCCATTTCTGTACCGTGGCATTTTCATAGGTTAAAATGAATATATTCCGATATTCCATAGCGTGTGGGACGTTAGGTTACAGAAACAATTACTTTTAATTCCCACCCCTCGATAACGTTGATGTTTATTGTTGAGAGTTTCTCAGAGACTTTCGGGCCCATTTTTCATGCATCATCGTTTGGCGACAGAAAAACTGTAGCCACTTGAAAATCCATAGTTTGAAAACTAATGCAGTATAACGGTAGAATCTTGAAAGTTTTATAATGATAGACCGTATTGATCGTTCTGACTAAAGGCGTCCTGCTACATACACCGAGTTTCAACCCCTGAGCCAAAATTTTCAAAACCCATAGTCAGAAAAAGTAGAAAGTAAAACGGATTCTATTGTTTGGACTCATGTGGTAGATTTAACTATTTATTGGTAAAAAGCAGAATGAAGCGCTAATAATAAACACTAGATGTGGCAAAAGTAAAATTCCATGACGTGATGTTCAATCGAATGACGTTGCTTAATTATTATATACTACTGTATGTTGTTTGTACAATTATTATTTATGATATTTTTATTGATTTTAAAATTATTGATTCACTTTGTGAAAACTCATTAATTTTTCAAGCAAGTTCAAAGAAGAGGGCGTAGTGACTCATCATATTTAAACAAAAACATCTATCTCACAATCTGTTTTGGAGTGCACTAATTTATTTATTACTTTCAATCGGTCACGCTGGAGTACATGGCCATATGGGACTGTATTTATTGCACTTGACTTGCTTTCTCTGGAAACCTCTCACTGTCAAACTGCAAGCCGAAGCCTGTTAAATGGCACGTGACTACTTTTCAAAGTTTCTCCTTTCCCGTCCCACAAAGAAACCCTATTTAAGTTCAACGTCTAAAGTTGTTATTTATGAGGTCGCCCTGTAAGCTAGAGGTCAATGTGCTTATAAAGCTTGTAAATGTTTCAGGCACTTTAAAATAACCCAGTTGGTTGTACAGGGTTTGGAAGGGAATATCGACGCTAACAATAATGTTAAATAAAATTGTAATGTTGGTAATTTTGTCATTTTTTTTATTGGGGCAAAATCCCCTAGTGGTTCTGAAGAGAGTTCCTGTGTAGTGTTGGGTCGCTTGCTACTGTGCTACCTAACACAAACGGCACAGTAAAGTGTGGTACCACGCACGGCACTTAAAAAAAAGTGATACCACAATAAAGTGTCATGTTGTTTTACCAGTAAGTTGTAAGAACCGTTATTTGGTTCCTTGGTATACCTTTTCCATAGCTACCATAGTATAGGAATAAAATGTATGAACTGTCCTTTGGAATTTTGAATATTGTTGTTTGCATAAAAAAACTGCCACCATATGAAAAGCATGGAATAAATGGTTATTATTGAAGCGCAAAAGGCACGTTATTCCTTTTCGAATGTTCTCAAAAGCGGACAACATAGAAACCCCACCCCCTCCAAAACCACTTATTACCGATTTGAAATAGGTCTCAAGCAAAAGCATACAATTAAAACAGATCATGAACTAAATCAGATCAAATGCTAGTATAAGTTTAGGATATAGGTCAAAATTAATGCAAACAAAATTTTTTTTTTTTTGCTTGTCATGTGGGTTTTTGATAATGTAACATTTTTCCCACTGAATCCCTTCTAAATGCCACAAAAGGTAACATCAATTCAAATTGACTAGCTCAAACGTTTATTACAATTAATGAGGAAAGATGAGATCGAACCCGTTAAAAAACCTTTATACATGTATTCTGTAACAAAACGAATTACAAGCAAATATACAGTATCTACTACTACTACTACTACAACATAGAAACTAAATATATAGCTTTATCTACCGCATAAACTTCACTAGATTTTAATGCAAATTCTTACATCGACATGGGCCCATGTAACCGGGCCGTTTTACCTAGTTATACTGTCGCCGACGGAAGTGAAACCGCCGACGAGGCGCATCACCAGTGGGTCGATCGGCAACTAGCAAATAGCCGACGAGGCAAAGCAGCCGACGATCGCCAGTAGGTTGATCGGCAACTAGCAAAGCAGCCGACGAGGCAAATATGCACGTAAACAAAAACCGTAGAACCGTAGCCTGTAAGTAGGTTAAGAATTAGTATAAAAGACGAACAGTTTTTAATAAACACTAGTATTCTGCAAAAGACAACTCGCCTATTTAGTTCTACGTCGGTGGAAGTGCCGCCAGTCGTAGAGAGCGCCCTGTGCGCAACATTTGGAGGCTCCGGCGAGATTGTCCGAAGTAGAAGTACTCACCCTCAAGCGCCACAACCAGTGCTATCCC
>KE524984.1:1093478-1121494 GCA_000441895.2 Anopheles sinensis
ACAAAAAGGGACGTATGCGGTCAACAGAAAACCCACTCAAGGGAATCCTAGCTGGTCCTGAAAATGATCGATAAGTGAAGCATATTTAGGAAGGTGTGCCCAGTCCAGCGTGAGTGTAATTTTCTTTCCCAGCAGGACCAACCGTAAGTGTGAAGGCGATGTGATTCGGTAAATTGAATAGTCTTTCACACGGGAAGCTATTTGAAACTGTCCGTTTGACATAGAAGGTTCCATTGATGTTAATAAGAGATTGGGCCATTCAAGTAGGTGTTTGAATGTGTGCAGCAAGATAAAATTCACTCGTGACAAGACAATAAGCAATATTACCAACAAACCAAAATTTAAATCGTCGTTTTTTCGAATGCTTTAATTCTATCAAAGATTGTGTAAATTAATTCTGCCTGATATCAACAACAATTAAATTACAGTTGATTCATCTCGTTTGTTATACTACATTTACTTCGGAAGTCCAAAATAAATGTTTTAGTTTAAACTCAATTCATTAAACATCAATTGGTAGAATAACACGGCTTGAGTTTCGTTGTTACCATTTTCTACAACATGTTTGATCCAGCATACCAAAATGTGCATGCTGAAAGTACACAAAAAAGTATATACGTTTCGATTTATCCACTTATTCATTCAATCCCGCATTATAGATGAACTCTCGATGCCCTGGGTAACACCGCAACCATGTTGCCCAGTTCAAATAAATGTAATTTTATAAATTGTCTTCGGACTTTCCTTCCTAGGCTTCTGTCATGCTTGTTAAATGAGAAAAACCGCGTCTGCAAATCGAAGTTCGGTTTCCTGCTCACCATAGAACTTGGATAGGATGTGTGTTTAAGCCAACGGTACTAGGGCCTTGTCGCCCTCCAGCAATGGTAGTGAAATGCCGTGTCCGCTAGCTGATCAAGGTAAAAGAGAAGAGGTTAAAGAAGACAATAGTTGCCGACTCTTGTATATTTCACACGCTGGTTTGATTAGTGAAATAAAGAAAACAAGCTTACAAAAAAGTGTGAGAACGATAAACACCTCTAAAGAAGGAAAGGATGTTGCAGGGCGCACTAGAATTTCTAATTCTACAATTTTTTCTTCCAACTCAACTATAATCAAAAAGTTGAACTACTCTTTTCATGGTTGAACTAATTTTTTGAAAGACCCAAAAGTTTGAGTAAAAGCTAATTCGAAGATAACATTTTGCAGCCAAAACACATTGTGCCGCTGTTATTTCAACGAAAATCTAAACCACTTTACAAACACTTTCGCAATCATGCAATAGATTTTAAGCAAAAGCGGACTAATAGTGCTTTATTTGTTTCTTCAGCACCTTCAGCTGGGAAACACCAAGATACAAATCTTCAACTTATAATAACTCGCACTTTAATAACTCACGTCACAACAACCGTATGACAAAACGGACGACCCCTGGTTCTTGTAAGTTTAGGTGCGTTTCGTAACGCGTTGCGCACTCACACCTTCCAATCGCGAATCGAGACACGAACACTATCGTAAATATGCTTACTTTGTCAATTATTTTTGCCACGCCGCATCATCAAAGTCATAGCATATTACTGGCATAAATTTATGCTTTCCATCGTTTCGGTACAGCCCAGTCCCAGAACCCGTTTAACATTCCCACATTCTACCGGAACGCTGATCTTTTGTTTACCTTGTGTTAACAAGATTTACTGACATGGCTGAGGGTGGAATGATTGTATGGCAGGATGTTCGAAACAAAATAGATAGGATTTGTCAACCAGCCACCGGAACGTGATTTCGTCCTTTTAGCTGATCCACGTTGAGCGGTGTTATGGACAGAAAAAATACGACGAAGAACAGTTGTATGTTTCATCGATAATTTTAAATTCCATGGACTTGCGAGGCTTCGAGTGCAAGTGCCATGTCGAGAAATTATTCATATTTCAACATTTCTGTCGAGTCCAAGTTTCCTGTAATTTGTACCCACTGCTGGCTTGGTTCATAGAATATCAATAGTTATGTCCTGTATCTAATCTCGACTGGTTGGTCGCATTTGCATTCAAATGGATTTGGCCTCCATTTTACAAAGATATTACGCAGCATCTTGTTTTCCTCCCATTTTATTTCTTGTATCTGTAAGTCGATTGTGGAAAAGTTTTTCTGTTATGTTTCAAACTCAATCATCGCTCATTACTGATGCTATTCTCTTCTTCGACCCAACCTTTGTAAGCAGGTGATTTAAATTCTCCCCAACCATAACCTGTTCTGGTTTCCAATCGACATTGTTTGGATTGTTAAAACACCATAAATTATTTGGATTGATTTTGAGTAAACGACGCTTTTCTATTCAATGCTTTTTCGCATAGTATTCCAAATCTTGTATAATAGTAACAGACATATTGAAAATCATGGACAATTTAAAAGGCTGCTCAAAATAATATTTTGACGTATAAAAAAACGTTAGTAACCCTTCGAATCTACGCATATACAAAACAAGACGATGTGGTCTAAATTTAGGTTTACTTTCTGAAAGGAAATTGCACAAAATTTGTCCAGCAACGCTTAGTTACGATACCTTTTGTAACTTCGTAAACGTACCTCGTCTTCATTTCAAGTATGATTGTAAATAGAAATTTGAACATACATTTTCAATGATGAATTAAGCTTTTTTAAGTGAATAGACCATCATCATCAACAATTCATCAACAATTAAACAAATGACCAGGTATTGTTAATACAGTACCACAGTTTAAACAGCAATTACGTATTTTTATTTGATCGACTTAATTATACCTTTGGCACAGTTCAGTTTCTGTTCACCACTATCAATAGCTCAGCATATGCTCTGAATTGAGATGCGATGTCGAATAAAACACTGTTTGTTATTTAAATGTTATCGAAAATCCAAGAGCTGCAATTGCAATCCCTATTCGACATTTCCAGGCTGCACGTGATTGAATGAAAAATGGCTTAACCGAAAACAATAATCCCACAACGTGCAAGTGCAAGTGACATTTCATCCAAACTCCGCGGGATAGACAGCCGAGTTAATGGCAGACTCCGGTTCGAAGCAAAACCACATGTCGAGTCCGAAATGCAACTCCGGCATTCAATTCACGAGTCAACATCGACGAGTTGCGGCTGGATGGTTTGCATGATTGAGTTCGCTCCAACCCATATAGGCACACATTTCAGTCAAACTGATTGGCATGTTTCCCGTGGTTTCTGTCATCGGATGTTTGCCAGAAATTTCCCCCTTGGATCTACATTAAGGTGGCTCCTTTTCCAGCAATTGACGATGGATTTAAATGATCACCACTAAAGCAGGGAATTCGCTATGCTGGTATTCATGGGTCAAACCATACTTTTGATGACAGTGGTATAATTCCAGAGAATCTCTCAAATTTTCTACCAATTTCTGTCATATCTACTTTTCCACTTTTACCTTGATTGACCCCTTATAAAGGAACTTTTATGATTCAAAGTGTTTCTCTCTGGTGTCTCTGAGATACATTTGCTGCAATTTGTTTCCTGAGATAGATAGAGGTTTTTTTCCTCCCAGCACCTCCTAGTATTGTTTAGTTTTCGTGGATTTCACGAGGCGTAAAGGGAGTCTAAATTGGGTTTATTAAATTTTGAAGCATGATTCTGTACTTAAGTAAGCCTAAGTTTTTTAACTTTTCCAAATGAATGAGCGACGAAGTATAAGCTTAGAAAATCCTGCTAGCTTCAAAAAGTGGATCAGGATCTAAAGCGGTAAACCATAAGATATGATGCTTTTTGGTTTCTTTTCCAAAGTGTTTGCCATAAGAACCATCAAATAAACAGAACGAATGCAAATGTCTTTACGCTTGAATATTTTTCGTTTCAATAAAAATCGTTATCAGCGTCTCTTCAACCACATCCGTCTGTCGGTTGGCACGAAACATAGCGTCGGGACTGTGGATTATCGAAGTCCGAAAATTGCCTTTGGCAGCTCCTCTATCAACATCAATCTTCATACAACCTAGCGCTAGCCAAATGAATCGAGATTAGCATGAAAAGCTCTCCATTTTCATTTTCATCGGGAATGGATATAGCAAAAAATGGGACAAAACATCTAAAGCCTCCGGTTGAGTTTCGGAAGGATGCCGAAAAATAAATCGCACCTGAATGAACCATCATTTTCGACGCCGTACAGACCACATTGTCGATCGTACATTCCAATGTTCGCCTTCCATCCCATTATCTCACTCTCAATGTTCGATTTCTCCGGCGCTCGTTTGCGTTTCCAAGATACATAAATAGTACGTGCTGGCATTCATTTGCATAGCTTTTTATTTGATTTTGTTTCCGGATTTCCTTCTCTCTTCTCCAGCAAAGCCACCCAAACCCGGTAAAACAGCTATCTTTAAATGTTTCGTATCGGCCTGGCGTTATCGTTAGCTTTCACAGTCATGCAGAAGGCAATAATTTAATGTTAGTGGACGCTAGCCGCCGCCAGATTTTTGTTCGTTTTATTTTTCTAAAAATGTCAGGGAAGGAGTGTGCTGATTATTTTTTCTTAATACCCATTCCTAGTTTCTGTTGTTTGTTCTTTCCTTTGGGTGCGCAAAGAGCAGAACATTGATATTTCAAGAATTTGATATCCACTTCTCAGAGATGGAGTCCTCAATGGTAGTACGGAAAAGATTTCTGTTTTATTTCTCAAGTTGAAGAAATAAAATACCTTCACTGTTGCTTTACCACGCAACCCTCCAAAAATAAAGATGAAATCGAAACTCAAGATATCATTGAATAAAAAGGTAACATGTCCGAAATGCTCTTTCTGGAATTGGTTAAAAACACGAACACAACGCATCAAAGCAAAGTGCAAAAAAGAAATAGACAAACGGTACACGCGCTTCTCAAGCATCTTTATTGTAATAGAAGTATCGTGTTGCGATATGCCTTAGACTCTTAACTATCCACGATCGTTCCTGGTTGTTTTAAATATTTTCCTTTACTGCTTAGTGTAGGTTATGAAAAAGAAAATTGTTACAGTTGAAAAAATTTCATCAAAAGTATTGAATTTTGAATTATTCATAGGCATGTGAGGGCAGTTGGTCATTTCATTACGAAATCTACTTGAATCTATTGAGCAATACCGAAGATACATTTATTTGTCGAACTATCATTCCTAGATTTGGAAAGTCTTTAAGTGTATCCATTAACAGCCTGTATGACAAAAGCATCGAAACACAAACAAACCGGTTGGTAAACATGAAGGTCTGCATAAAATAGAACCTTTTTAAAAAAAACGCGATTATCAAGGAAAGATGCGATCCTATGATTACTACTAGGAAAAAAAAAGAATGGATCATTGCTACAAGAAAAATAAATAGCACTTCCATATTGCGTTTTAAAAAAGAAGGGTGGGTAGAGAATGCATGGTTAAATTTTGTCCTTATAAGTAAGTTGGCGAGGGGGAGCTGTCCTTTCATATCATGTTCATTACGCATCGGTAGTCTGCAACAAATCTCATAAATTCTTTATCTGAAGATTTCTTAACCACGCGAGAACCTCAACACAAACAAACAAAGAAATTCCCAAGAGACCGGAAGGAAAGAGCAATTGATTTGTCGCTTGGGGAAAAGAACTTTGTTTCCCTTGTCGAAGGCTTGGCCGAATTTTTTCACATTCGGAGATAAACACGCTAGTTTCTTGAGCTCCCCTGCCTCCCAAAAATACACGTCGAATACCACAAAGGCAATTTTTCCGTAAGTTTTCCACTGAACGGAAAATATCGAAAAAAAAGTCTGATGCCGTTTGGTAGATAAGTAAACATTTGTGGTTTGTGTTTTTCAACCAACACCCGAGGAAACAAGAATAGCACCACCCTGTTTTTTGCCTATATCTTCTAAATGTCCATAAAATTTGAGCTTTTTACAGTTGGAAACGTTAGTTCATTCAGTTTTACAGTTTACAGTTTACAGTTTAGTTTAAGTTTACAGTGAGTTACGATCGTATTAATTTGGTCTATTAACATTCAATTCAAATAAATCGTTAAAATGGCCTGGATTTAAAAATTGCACCACTAAGGTTTTTATCCAGCAATTGCGAATATTTTCACAATTAACAATTTTAAGTTGATCTTAAGAATATCATTAGTTAGAAAAGAACTCACTTCTCGTAAATTTAATATATACTTCTCCTTGATTTCAATCATCTAAAACCATACTACCATACTACCATAAAAGTAAAACATTTTAGTCTTACTTTTCAACAACGCTAATAACAACATCATAGGCAATCTCAAGTTCATTTGTGATAGTGGCATATGAAATAAAGTAATCCTATGTTCCAGTTGGCAATTATCAACGCTAGTAATTACATTTATCATTGTGTGGGCATCAAAGCTGTCTGTCAGAAAAAGGTTTATCATGAAGTTGCGGTCTTGCTTAACTAACAAAAGGAGCTAGGATGGTATAGACGTTTATTAAGGACGCAAGTTCAACGATCTCTAGCGGAGTAAAACTTGTGTAGTCATTATGCTTATGCTCCGCTCACAAATTAGGAGGTTAGTACCTGGGCTTTGATACATCTACCAACCAACCCGACCCAAGATCCAACGATGGAAGTGTTTTATCGTTCTTATCACTGTAAAATGTGGTGCCCTTAGAAGGCGAGTTTGTATTTCATACAATCATCGTATCCGAATGGTCAATACTAATCTTTCCAAGCGCCATATAAACCGTCAAGATAGCAAGAATTAGCTAGGATGGCTACACGCTATCAAAATTTGTAATTTATGCAGCCCAACCTAGGAAGAGGGTGGGGGTGCCCATGTCGCAGTGGTAGCGCAAGAAAAACACCACGCCATAGGTGTGGGATCGAATCCCATCGAGTCTGGCACCCCCCGGTGTTACGAACGGCTGACCACCTATCTAATAATATACCGTCTCTCGGTCACTCCTCGGAGACAGGCCTTGTCTCACTTGGGGATGTTGAGCCACATAAGAAGAAGAAGAGAACCTAGGAAGAGAAGTTCAAGTTACAATCCTTCGGTCAAAGGTTAGAAAACTAACTTTAAAATCAGCCCTTACAAGTGTAGTATATGATTAAAAAAGAGAAGCGAAGTTGGATGAATTTTACAGAAGGCTATAATCGTCCTCTAAGCCAGCGGTCGGCATACATTTCCTAAAAAGGGCCAGATGGTAAAAAAGAAATCGAGTGCGCGGGCCGGATAGCTTTAACGATGATTTAATGATTCAAAAGTAATACTAAACCTTTCTGAATAGTAAAGATACGTACAAAATTGGTAAAAGATAAAATATTTGAAAATGTATCGTTTAAATTTTAATTTTTCATTGAATCTTGATTTTTGCGCCGCATAAATATTTGCCCTTATTCCGAACAAAGTCGTCAAAGCTAATCAATCGTTTCTCAAATAAACGATCGTCCAATAAACGACTCGAAAAAAACATCTCAAACGAATTTCATGAACGATCGTTTATTAACTATACGATCGATAACAAGATAAGTTCGAGCAGTTTGAATTCTCTTAATGCTCACACACAACTTTTTGGCGACTAATTTGCAACTAGAATAGCGACTATTTCATCTCCCCGCTTTTCGCCGAGCCGTGGAACATCCAACGGTGGGCAAAGCTACCTGTGTGTGTTCGTTAGTTTTATCGTCGTGGTTCAATTTGTTCGTCGCGGGTAGATAAAATAGAACGCTCGCTCACGGACAGATTGGCGTTATCGACTGGTCTTTTGTCATCGATAACTAAACGATCGTTATTGCTGTATATTAAGCTTATGTGATAACAATAAAGATCATTTTCTCAACTGCTCGACAAAATTACCTACAAAAGACAGCGCTCAAATGATTGAATTAACGATTATTTTGACGACCGTTTATTAGGACGAGTGTGATAGGCTTGTAATCAATTTCACTCAAAACGATCGTTTATTTCACCTTAAACGATCGTTTACTTTTGACGACTTCGTATGGAATAAGCCCTAATGTCTTATAAAAAGTATACGAGGAGTCACTTGATATTGAATACCTCGTTCAACAATTTTAATCTTCATTTTTGGGAAGAAAACAAACCTGATATCGAGAACCAATCTGATAAAAATTGAAATAGGTTCGTTGTATGTAGCACTAAATTTAACATCGGGCCGGAAAAAAATCAGTTGGCGGGCCGGATTTGGCCCGCGGGCCGGACTTTGCCGACCCCTGCTCTAAGCGATTACTATTAGCTTCCACCCTTTTTGTATGAAATATCAGAACTTTCCAATCTGATTATCTTTCTAATTTTTTTGTCCTTTCTTCCTTTCTGATCAAGGCGGATCGACCAATTCCCCTGGCAACTGTACGTAATCAACTATCCCTTAGCCCTTCCTTCTCTTTCGATGAGACGTTGATGAATGTATCGCTTCTACTCTAATGGAAACAAAATTATGATAGTCTTTTCTATTCCCAACGTTTTCCACACATCACCATAAAAATTTTCCTGAAGCGGTAATTGCTTCCGACTGCAGTACATGTGTGTTTGTGGACTAAGGGACATTTAAATTGTACCCTTATAGCTTGCGAGAGCTACCATTTTTCGCTTTATTCGAAATGTTTTCTCAATTTCTCTCTATTCGGTTCAAATGGCAGCCAGTGGATCAGAATTGCCCTCGAGGATCAACCGGTGTTCAAAATAGATGTTGATAGAGATCTTATGACGATGACGGTGATTGCGGTGGTGGGAAGAGACTTTTTTTTTAAGCGGGGCTCATATAAAACCAAACGGATAAGAAAATGATTGTCGTCTCGTCGTCGTTGGCGTATCAGAAAAAGCTGTAATCAGGCTTAATTATAATGTTACATGATATGCACAAGAAGAGCTTAGCAGCTTTATGTAGTCTTTAACATACGGACAGAAATGAGAGAATAATTAGCTATTATGACGAAACATGAACGAAATTCATATTCTCAAGCATTCGATTTTCAAAGTTCCAAATAATCACTAAAACTAAAATCAATAAATCTAGTTGGTTCAAAAATAAAATCTGTCGAAATAGATTATAATAAGTTATGTATACAGAACAGATCTATATTGTTCTATTCAATTTCATGAATGATAGGGAATGTTACGTTTCAGACTATTGTCCCAAGCGAAACGACCTTGGTGCAACCGTTGAGCCAAACTTTCGTCGTGGTCTGAGGCTTCAAGCTGTCAGTCTGCATACGCTGGATTAATGTTTTGCTAACACAGAAAGCCCGTGTGACATGCCGATGGTATCAACCAAATTAACCACACCAGTTCTAATCATTGAACGCGAAAGCGGAAAACAAGAAAGCACCATTTGGTTAATCTAAAACTATGCAGAAAGTGTGATGCTATTTGAAGTTTGTCTGCTTATTGAAGAGCACAACTTTTTAGATCGTATGGGTGGGTTGCCGTACGAGTTACACGCATAGCTCTAATATTTGGGAAAAGTAACCTCTTAGTACGAACCTTTTCATTTAATTTTGCAAAATAAACTCAAGCAAGAAGAGATTTGTTGATAGAAATGCTGCAGAAAAACATCAATTTAAATTGAAAAGAAAAAAAATGCAATGATGATTCCATCAGTTCCTTTTAAACATGCACATCAAGTTAAAATACCTTCTAGCTTACAAAGACTCGTTATAATGCACTTTAAGTCAAAAAAAAACGATGAATCACTCCCGATAATAAAGTGGCGTCTGACATTCCTCGCGTACATATAAACGCAAAATATGACCAAGATGAATGTTCAAAATGTCAATCACGTATTCGGGGTGGGAAAAATTACATCGATGCAGTTATCCATCTATGAACTGAAGGTGCACGAAAAGAAGTGAACGTAACTTCAATCATACTGAGATTGTACCCCAGCGCTCATGCAACGGTTTTCTAACGTAGTTAACTGCCAGACTTCCCCTGACACCTTAGCTAACCTATTCAAATGGTATGCTAAATTGTTAAGGTTATCATTTTTTTATATTTCTCTCGAATACAAAGCTCAATAAAAATTGAACTTACACATGTGTTCTAAAACCGAAATAAATTTCACCAACCCGCTGGATTAGTAATCTCCTCTGTCATACAGCTGATTGTCGTACCGTTATATTCGTTATTCTCTTACTCATAGGGGAGTGTACTCGTGCAATATAATCTTCTTTTAAAAAATTATCAGTATCTTTAAGTCTACTCAAAACTAAGTAATATGCATTAAGTAACTCTGCAGATTAATACAAAATGACTCACCAACAGAATCACGAATTGTTATCCTCTTTCGTTTTAGATCTTTTGTTAGTGCAAGTGGAGAGTTTTTCTCTCTATCGATTCTTAATTGTCAGGACTTTACTCGCTTCATTGAGGTGGTACTCGAACTTAATGATTAGCCATTTCAATGGTCGATCAAAAGATCATCGAATGAAGGACACTCGTAGAGCAGGTTCATATAACGCATTTAAACACAAACACACTCACACACACGTTCAATTTCTCCACTCGTTCTATCTCTGACCATGGCATCCGACGACAAATAGAACCGTCAGTTTGATTAATTGAGACCACCACTTAATTACTGCGAGCTATTGAGCGATTACTAAGCGAAAAGCTGACTGATAGACGAACACTCAGGATAGCGAACTGTGAGGTTAGTGCTCTTATTCTGCAACTAATTGACCGCTCTTCAGAAAACCGACCTCGAAAATGCAAGTGGAGATAATCCAGTACCCCGTGGAGCCAGAATAAATAACGATATTAACAGTAGAAACTTTTCTTTCTTTTATTCACTTTTGTTTCACAATTTTGCAAGCACGGTATTTGGTTTTTTACACAACCGGGTAAAGCATTTGCCCGATGTTAGAATCAAGTGCTAAAAGAAAACGCATACAGCAACCTTCACCGACACTTACTTCATTTTCTCTCTTTGAAGTGTGACTGCAGATTCCTTTTTGTGAGTTGAATATTAAAAATACACTACTAAAGCGCTGCTTCAAACTCCGTTTTCCGTTTAACAGAAGCCCTATCTCCTTGCGGGCATATAAGTCTGCAGGCGGATTTGTTTAACTCGTTTAAAGCTCCACTAAGGTAAGATTTATTTTAATGTCACATCAATAACCATCGTTTATCTTTAACACCCCATTCGGGGTCCGTATCTTGAAAGAACGTTCTCGAAAACTTGAAACGCCCTTGTAGAAAACTTAGTATTTCACTACCGCATTAAAAAAAAGGACACCATTTGCAGTTGACACCGGAATATGTACGTCAAGCCCCGAAACGATCAATCACTGACGAAGGGTATGATCTTTCGGTGCGAAACGATTTTCTCTCCTTTCCCCTTTGTGTTGCCGGTTGTTTCGTTTTTTTCCTTCCTTTACACAACCGAGGAACGAGCGACGGGGAGATGAAAAATCCTGTGCAAGGATGTGTGATTAAACAAACCCATTTTGACAGGATTCGTTACTAACAGTTTCATCGTACCATCTTATTTAAGAATGGAGATAGTTTGACTGATGGAAGAATTGTTAAGCTTGCTCATCTTTATTTTACATTTTGTACCGTGTTTTAATCAACTTTTTACCTAACACTCATTCATTATCATCCAACTTTACGAAATCACATAGTATACAAAATATTTCTACGTAATCTGTTTGAAGCTCGCCTCATTCTAGAAAGCGTTTCGTAGGAACGTTTTGTTGACCTCTTTTGGCGCAAACTTCATCACCGGTACACGGTTCGGAACTAACTAACCACCAGTCAACAAACAAAACGATCGCCAGCTCGACAGCGCGATATCAGCACCGACGAAGTACTCGTGCCGCATGACAACAACATCGTTTCGAAACTTCGTCCTTGCTCTCATCCTGTCTTTGATAAAGTGAGAGACAGGCAGATAGAGTAGAGCGTTTTGGTTCTTCGAATTTATTTCTCTCGTGGCAGATTATTCGGCGGGAGGAACAGCATAATTTTTACGAAATTTCCCACCGTGTCAGTTGCTCTTTGTTATTGTTACGAGCGTTGGTTTGCACGTCGTGCGATGCTACTTCTACTACTACTATCAACACTCGAACATAGCATCCATGTTTTCGGAAACTCAACGATTGTGTTTCTTTTATTATCATAAAAAAATTACCGCGAAGCGGATTTTCGATGTTTTGTTGTCTTTGCAACCCATACATGCAAGCATGTGCATATCATGTGAAATGATACGACACAAACCTGAAGTTACCAACTTGAGATGCTTGCTCGTGTGAAAAAGGGCACGTTTTGCAAAAACCAATTTATTCTCCACCAAACCAAGAGAACCATGTTTGATGCTTTGTTTTCCCGGCTGTGCATGTGCTGAAACTTCTATTTGCCATGTTTGGTCAAGTGGAAGATTCGTAAAATGCATATGGTTGGGAGTTGTTTTTCCCTTTGGAATTGCATGTATTTAAACTAAACACGAGGCGGTTTCTATAGTAGGGTATAGTGATCCTGTAAAAAGCAGATGGAGGATACCTTCTAACCCACCACATTTATCCCATATTAACATAGTTAAACTTGTATTTGGTGACACGATTACTTGAAACAGAAACCATCATCAGTATGGTGTTCCATCATTCTGCATGTTTCGATTTTATTCTGTATTTCTCATAATGACCACTGGCCAGTAGAAGGAGAATGTCCCTTTATACGCAGCATTGGTTTGTGCTGCACTTACCCCATTTCATCAACGTTGAGCCATCTCGTCGGGCAAGCTACAACGACAGTTTGCAATGCATTCTACAGCAGACTTTTACAACTTCGCTCTTGCATGAGTTTCATTCGTCACCATGCATGGTTTGGTCTTTATGGTCGTACTGAAGCTGGTTTAAAGGATAACGATGGTGATAATCATCGAAATGATGCAACTCATCTAAATTGCATGACATGCAAGAATGATTTGAAACTCACTAGAACGAATGATAATGCAAATTGTGATTGGAATAATTCATTCTCCTGAGTACTTTGTAGTGGTTTTGACGACTGGCTGATGAGTCGTTTTTACTTCTCATAATAATAATGTGGGCTTGAGATAAAGTTCTGATGTTTTTAATTTCAATATTTCAACACTTAAATGGGGAAACATATAGTTATGATAGCGACCTAGCAACGCGTAGCAAAGTTACGACATCAGCGGATCCCAGCATGAGCGTGGGAAAGCATGCCGCTCGTAATAGGAGCTAGCTTGCGTTATAGGAGTGGGTCGATCACTTCTTTCAATTCAGTCTTATTTAAGTCCCCACATAATGAAGGACTGATTATTGTAAAATAGTTTTTTCACAAGCTCAACTTAGTTTTAAATTAGAATAATGAAGTAAAGGTTCCATGATCGGCTTACCATCAATCTATAATGTTCCGTTAACAGATCACAGTAACTTTCTTCGGAGAGAAGCTTAACCCCACTTCCTCTCTTTTGTCAAACCACGGAACCTTTGATTAAATTTCTTTTCAAGACATTTAAATTCAAGTTATTTAAAACAAGCATTTTTGTGAAATTTAATATCGCTACTCTATAAACAAAAGTAGTATTAGAACAAAAAATGGTAACTTTGTGATCAAGCAAAACAAATATGTGATAGCATACAAATGATGTAGTATATTTTAATCAAAGGGAGGAACAATTGTACTTAGTGCTATAAAAAAGCTGTTAAAAAATAATGAATTATTACAGTGTGATGAAAATCTTACATTTACATTAAGATATATAAAATTTTCTCCCGGAATTAAGATTGCAGTTAGCAAATAATAATCGTCAGGATTTTGCTAACACTTCGCGATACATTTTGATAATAATGCGAATAATAATTAAAAATGTACAATGAAGTCAAATAGCTTGTATATGAACAATTTTAGTTTTGAAAGTAAAAAATATTTTGAAGGCCTTTTTAATGCAGCATGAAATTCAATGATCACTGTACAAAATAATGTTTAGTAATGGGTTTCATCAAAATACGTTTTTGGCAACCTTTCTGGATAAAAATTACTAAATACTAGGCGTCTCCATTAAATTGTTATAATTTAATATCGAATTGCAATAAAGATATATGATATTTCGTTATTGTGTTTCGGCTTTTTCCTTTCTTCTTCATTCTGATAATTGAATCCAATTGTAAGCTTTCCAAAAACTCAAAATTCACAAAAACAAAGAGCCAAGATCGTTTCCTCCTTTTGAATGACTTCTTCCCCTGGGTGGACCGTTCACTACTACTAGATGCTGACGGAAAGCGTCGCCAACCGATTTATATGCAAATAATAAAGATTTTTGTATTGCCCACCTCTCTTCCCCGTTCTCCTTATGTTTTGTTAATTAATGTGTAGGCAAGACTCCTTTCGCCCTCGAGGAAAAGTCACCGTGTGGTAGGGAGCTGCATCACTTGCGTCTGCGTCCGAGTACCACGAGCGCGACCGCCCGCCGCACCTCACCTGCCCCAACACTACACCCAACAGACCGCCCTAGACTATCAGCTCAACCCATCAAACCCACCGCAATCACAGACCGCCAACATCAGCCGAGCTCTCCCAACATAAGGTTAAAGCTACAGCTAGCAAGGAAATGCCATGCTGCCATTAGTTTTAATTTTAGATTTTCACTATTTCTATAATTCTCCATTGAGGATCGAGCATCGCGGAGCAGACACATTCCTTTTTCCCCCACATTTACCTATTTGAATACAAAGGCATGCAGCAAAGAAACAACAAATCGAGGGCTGGTGGTAAAAATAAACGCCAAGGTCATTCAATAGATTTGAGTTTTTCTGGAAGAAATTTTTTATTTTTCCATTCAATTGATACAACGTGGAAACTTGCAAATTTGTGTTGCGTTGTCCAACATCAGTCGTGTAAAGATCAGCCGGTAGGAAAAGGTTCGACGCAATCTCCGCTACACAGAAAAATGCTTTCTATTTTGGTTCCTTTTTCAATCCCTTAAAAATATTCCTTTTTCATATAAAACCTATTTCTTTCTTGTACTGTATCCTTGAGACCAAAGAGTGCAGGGATGTTAGAGTTGCGAAGCATGTAAAAATCCAGATGTGAGCCACAGCTGCACACTCAGATTAGATACAAATTTGCAGTAAATGTCCGTAAAAGAAAGACTCAAATGAAAAAGATAAAAAAAAACAAGTGAAAAAACATAATGTTCAAGGATGTTATTAAAAGCAAACACGTGGTTCTCTTAAGATATTATTTTCACCTTCCAAGATAAATAAAACACACATGTTTGCTTTCCAATAGACAGATGGTAAAGTTCACAGAGGAATAAAAAACCCAAGTGACACACCTAACAATCCGAAATTCACACTACTGCACAACCAAGCACGCTGAGCAATTGCAATGGAGAGAATTTGCAAAGAAACGAACATCAACCACTGCCACCTCTTTATCTTTCCCTCGCGGTCCATATCCGCAAAAACTTTGTCACGGGCTTCTACCAGTCTTTTACCCCGAAAGGATGTCCGAATGGTTACGGTTTGAGGAAAGAAACGCTTGCAGCAGACGCAATTGTCACCACAAAGTGCCCTCAACTCGTCAGAAACTGTCTGATGACATGCCACAACCAAAGAATTGCACCATTCACTCTCACGCTTTTTGTTGCATAATAAAGGCAGAGGAAAGGTGATATAAAAAAATGAAAATAGAAAAGAAATAGAAAGACGCGTCTCCTTTATTTACCACCAACGCCTCAACTCAATCCTTTTCTATCTTTTTAAACTCGACGTTTCAAAGGTCAGACCGAATAGAAAGCTACAAAACTGGATGAAAATTGCCCTTCTTAGAGATAGTATCCATTGCAAAGAGGGCAATTAAAGCAAGGCCAAAACGAAAGTGCAATTTCTTAACAGGTTCGAATTTACTTTTTGCTTGGTTCCCATCCATTCCATATCGGCTTAAGGGCTCTCGTCACTAACTATCTGGATCCTCTTGCACTTGAAATGACGCCGTAAAACTTCGTCTTCAGAGCGCTGTTTCAACAGATTGAAGAGTCCCGTCTAGAAGTTGTGGCATTTTTTGTACGTCCGTTCTGTGGATGTCCAAATTTCAAGGAAGGATTACCGTTACGTTTTTTTGTCTGGCACCATTTTGGATGATGCATTTCGGTTATCCACCTTTCCATAGCTATTCACCTTACTTTCACCTCTCATTTCGTTCAATATGATGAGTGTAAAATTCAACAGCAAATATCTTCAAGGTAGGTGTACTAGTATCCGATTAAATTTTAGAAGCATTATTACCCAACACATGAAACTGTTGAGGTCCTGTAGTATTTAATAATATCTTTACCTATTTTCTTTTGACCTTAAATAGACCTGTTGGGTTGCGAGCGATTTTTGTTTTATTCTGTTCAACTAATAGTGGCCTACACTCTCAACATTCTAAGCAATAAATTGTTATCAGATTTACTACCTTTTTTCTACTTAACAATGGAAATTGGTCGATTTCCAGCAGAACGCACATCTTTTTAGAATTTTATTGTTTTTTCCAGAATAATGCATATTCATTATTTTTGTCTTTCTGAAAGTTTTCTTTTTAACCAAACAATAATTTCAAACTAAATCAAATCATAAAATGTATCTTTTGCGACACCTTACGTTAACAGCTAAAGAAAATAACAAAAAAGGAGGAAATAGAGAGCTAGAACGTTGATCCGAAGAACCCTGAAAAATACTATAAAATGATCCGATCAGGTTTAGGACGAACGCAGAGAGTAAAGAATCGGCAATGTAGTTGCATCAAAGAAGCGCCCAAGTCGTATTTATTTATTTATTTATTTGTTGTTAGAAGTTATCTGGCCCAGTTGGCCTACATAACCGTAGTCTTAGGAGTATCTTAAAAATAACCTGCACTGAGCTTATTAACAAAAAGTTTCTAACGGTTCTACCTAGTGAGCAAAAAGTTTCTTGTAAGGTCGCGTACAGAGCTAACGGGTGAGCTGAAGTCCACTAGGTCACCTAAGCCATTGTACGCCCTAATCAATTGCAGGAGTGGGTCATTGCTTCCAAAAACCGTTCCACGAAAACCAATTCTAAACGGGGCTCTGGGCCTAAGATCACGCATAGGACACATCTAACAGGAACAGAAGGTCAGGACAATCGACATCACCACACAATAGCTTTTGAACGAACAAACATTGAGCCGTATAACGTCTATTCGCCAGTGTCTCCAAACCAAACAGAAGACACCTCGTCTGGTAGGATGGACAAGGCTGCGCGTTGGACCATGGTAAACGATAATACATTGCACGTGTTGCTTTTTTTTAATGGCTTCTAACCTATCTATCCTAGCTTTTTGGAACGGAGACCACACGATAGACGCAAACTCCACGATCGGACGAACCAACGCACAATAAACGGGGGTCTTTAAAGTCTTTTGTAACCCGCAGAACAAAACCTAGCGTACGAAGAGCTTTGCCGATTGATGCATCTAAATGCTGCCTAAAATTAAGCTTACTATCCAAATTAACACCTAGGTCGCGTACTAAATCGCTACGTGGGACAGGAATGCCGTTAATTGTATATTTGAACAAGATCGGGTTGCGCTTTCTGGTCAAAGAGATAATACAGCACTTGCTAACATTCACGGACATGCAGTTCTGAACGCACCATACATTGAAATCGCCAAGGCAGGCTTGGAGATGCTCACAGGACGAGACGTTGTCAATAGAAACAAACATTTTAAGGTCATCAGCATAGAGTAAACTCTTGGCTCCGATACGCTGGACAATATCGTTAAGAAAAATGTTAAACAGTAAAGGTCCCAGAATGCTGCCCTGCGGAACTCCCGAGTTGTTGGTGAAGGCAGGAGAAAAAGCAGCTCCAATATTTACTTGTATCTGCCTTCCGGGAGGAAAGGAGTCAATCCATCTGACTAAACCGTTGTGGAGCCCGTACTTACACAGTTTAGCGAGCAGGAGAGTGTGGTTTACTTTGTCAAAGGCTGCATGAAAGTCAGTATATATTACGTCAATCTGACCACCCTTGTCAAGAACGGGGAAACATTTACTAAGCAAACACAAAAGATTACTCTCAATCGAGTGTCCTGAAATGAAACCATGCTGGTCAGTTGCGAAACAGTGCTGAAAACCTCTTCTTATGTGTTTGTCAACTATCGATTCAAAAATTTTGCTGCAGGCGCTGAGCATACTAATGCCAGCGTATGTAATTAGAATGCGAACAAAAAGACGATACGCAGGAAACAAAAAAATTTGGTATTCGTGCAACGACTGGGTTAAAGGCGTGATGCAAGAAGTATCAGCGCCTCGAGCGGGTACCTTTACGCTTCGAAAAAAGAAACTTCTCTTTTGAGAAATGGAGGAATACAGTGACCGGCAGGGAAAAGTGGACACCTCAGATTTTTTTATTTTTTCCTAATATTTTTTCTTAATCGAAGTAAATACACTGAAAATATTTTTCGTATCTTGTTTTACGTATTCTTTATGAGATTCATTAATTAATAAGTGAAAAAACGCTTTTCGACTTTGAGAAAAAAAATATAAAAATGTATATTTAAAAAAACAGTGACATAAGAAAGTGGACACTTCAAAATTTTTAGTTTTTCATGAAGTTTTTCTGAAAAGACCCTCAAGGTTTTGTGTTTTGATAAGTTTTATGGTTGAAATCAATCTCCTTGGCCAATTTCATATTCATAGTCATTGTCGTATTTGACTGATGTTCGTTGATATGTTTACTCTTCTTTTACCTAATGTTTTGATATCACATCACACATAAATTTTGTTTTAGTTTGTTTTTGAATCTCATAACAAAGAATATTGTTTATGGAGTTTAAATTACACTCAAATATCTTATGCAAATAGCACGTATAGCGAGTGGAGACATTGTTATGAAATTTAAATAGTACAGTTTCAGCGGAGAACTGGCCTTGCGGAGGTAGAAAGCTCAAAACCCTTACATGTATTGTCTCTAAAATCAATCACAAATAAAAAAAGCAAAAGTAACCATCAATGATCATTTGAAAACACTTCAGCTATCAAATTTCGAACGACCTTTTTGTCGCCGTCTTGTAGCACACGGGTTATAGACCAGATTCAATGGAAGGCGCTGTTATATCTGCGAGCCAAACTCAGCTGAGCGAATGAATTTTGCTCAGGAACAAGCTGTTGAGCCCCTTTTGTATTATAAAATGACTCTTGTATCAGTTGAATTAAAACTTGAACGAGAACCACATTATTGTGTGTGGCGCTTCAGTTTAAGGGTATCAGGATCGTTGAATGCATGGCTCAGAGATGCATTGGGAACGAAATGTGGTGGTCTATGGGTGTTTCTCGTGGAATGGATACCAATGTTTTGTTAAAATAGATGATATAACGACTATAAATTGTTGCATAAACATCTTGAAGGAAAATCTGAAGGTTTCACTCATCCAGACGAGCCTGAAGGAGAAGTTCCTTTTCCAGCAGGTCAATAACCTTAAACATACTGCCAAGAAGACCAAGTGTTATTTCCGGTCTTGCCGGATAAAACTGTTGGAATGCCTCCTCAGAGCCCGAATTTAAACCCTATCGAGAAATTGTGGCCAATTCGCGATGATAAGGTGAACAAAACTGATGCATCGAATAAAAATAACTATTTTGAAGCTCTAGTGCGCGCTTGGGAAGAGTTAGCTCCCCAATATCTACAAAATCTTGTAAAGAGCATGCCAAAGCGCTTTTAGCAGGTTCTTCAAGCCAAAGGAGGACACAATCAATACTAAGATGCATTTATTATATATATTTTTATATATACAAATGAAAACCTGAAGTGTCCTACTTTCTTCTTGTCACAGTTTTTTACATATATATTTTAATTTTTTTTTCTCAAAACTGAAAAGCATTGTTTTCGCTAATTAATAAATGAATCTTACAAAGAATATGTAAAACAAGATACGAAAAATATTTTCAGTGTATTTACTTCGATTGAGAAAAAAATATTGAGCGAAAATCAAAAAAATCTGAGGTGTCCACTTTTCCCTGCCGGTCACTGTATGTCTCTTGCGATGGGATTCTACTTTGCGGCATAAGGTCGGCTTATGCGTAGCCGGCTGAGATGCAAAGTTTTAAGCAGTTACAAAAGATGTTTGATAATTTTGTTGACCACGTGCGAAGCTGCAGTCGTACAATAGTTTGAGTAATGACATACTCGATCGATGCAATTTTACGATGCTTCATATACAGAAGTCTTAGGCAAGATGTGGTAGATTTGATGCTTCCTGTATTGCGTTAAGTTAACAATCGTTAAGATCATTATGCATGCAGGAAGTAGGGTTCGCATTATGGGACCAGCTTTTGACATTGGATCTTCTACATGAAATCTCTTGTGTCTCACTGATTCCTACAAATGCATGAGATGCATTACGACATGCACCGGCTAAGCACAATAGGTCAAAATCATTAGAGCATCATTTATGTGCTCCAGAATAATTCCCCTGCATTCAACGATAAAGACGGAAGCGGAATCTTGCTTTGCTGAGTGAGAAGTATTGTCACGCATTATTCAACTAAACTGTGCGAACTAAAATATAAAGCCACATCTTTAGTGCAGTACAACCGTCAGACTTCCCTGCTATAACGGAGAAGCGTGTTTTGTTTCAACTGAAATTCAACCATCTTCCACCACAGTTATTCCTCTTCACAGTATACACCGATGGACAATGGTAAGGATAAGTTACGCTTGATTTGGTTTTCACCAATCCTGCTCAAATCACGCGCTAGCAAGAAGATAAAGATATAAGATACCCCGAGTGCTTCCAAACGGTATTCTCTTCCGTTCCATGTGTATTGAAGCAGCTAGTGCAGAAAAAAAGGAGTCCGTTATGTATCCGCACGTGTGCGTGATTGTAGAATCAAGCGGCAGCTGATGCAACGCTTCCACATAAAAGATTCAAACTTGTGATTTCTGAAATAGATCGTAAAACAACTGCCAACAGCATTCACCCTGTGTTTCCACATTCGCACCCGTAACACGCTTAGAAAATTCGATGATGAACTGCTGGGAAGCAATCATTGTAAAAGGAATGATATAAAACATAAATAATAATAAGTTCGCCAATGGCAGAAAACAGGGGAGAAAGGATAAACGTGAACAAGCATTTAGATCATCTTGAAATATTTATCGATTTTCATTTCTCTTCTTTCTAGATAGACAAAATGAATAAACGATGTCTAGCAAGCTCGCATCATCAATGATGTTATCTAACGACATTGGCTGACAATCATAACAAAATATCGGAAGGAAGATCTAAAACACTTAAACAACATTCCGCCCGTTAACTATTTTGTCACTTATGTAGAAAGGATAAAAAAATATTTGAAAGCCTTGGTCCGGCCACGTACAGTGCTGCGGGGCCCCTAATTGCAACAAAAGCCGTAACGACAGGCAGAAGAAAAAATGATTTAATCATTCCATTCTTTGGACTAGAATATTGCTTCAACTTGCAAAATAGTTAAGAAAAACTAAGAAAAGAAAGAGATTGTTATACAGATATGTCGCTCGAAGCCAGCCACTCAAACAAAACGGCTCGAAGCTCCAGAAAGACATGCTATCAGAAAATCACAAATTCGGTCAAATATCATTATCATTACGAGCATTGATAACCCTATATATGTCCCTCAACCACTTCCAAATGATAAAACCTTGATAAATCTTAAATGTAGGATCTATTCCAACCATTTAAAGCCCCAACGGAGCAGCAGGAGGTCATGCAGGCCACATAACTATTGAAAACATGTTTACATGAATGGTTTTGTTGGCTATGGCTATAGTTTCGACCAAGTACCTTACTGGCCGTAAAAATACTTTTTTAAAGTACTTAAGTGATGTAACTTTATAATACAATTTACGTCGTTCATTTAGATTGGTTAAACTTTTTCTTATCGTCGATGAAAAATTGTCTATTTTTTTAATGCATACGTTATGAATCGCTAGAGTTTCATGAATCTCTAAAATAATTTGTTATGTTAACAAAACGTACTCATTGGTTATTCCAGTTTATCAACCTTCTCTAGCTTTCCCGTGTCAGGAAGTTCTAGATAGATGCATGTGTTGATTACACAGCATTTGGACGGAAAAGCGTCGGTTTTGCGTGAATGAAAACTGTATGGCATCAGACAATGTGATAATGGTTATTTTATTGCACCACGGACTATTATTGCCATTCCACATCTTTGGATACCAATCAACTTCAACCTTTTATCAAGTATAATCAGAATATACATACACACAAACCAATTCTATCGAAAAACGGATCCATTAATGTCGGCTGATTGTTGATAGAATTTCGCATAACGGTTTGTATCATCTTGAAATATTTATCGATTTTCATTTCTCTTATTTCTCTTTCATTTTCACGGTAAGCTGTCGTTGGCACATCAAAAGTAATGGAACATTATTCTCGATTGTTATCAATAAAGTGCGTTTCGGTCGACATTATTGGGCACCACATATTGACAAAGCGTCGTTTTAAATATAACAATTTTGGTTGGATGGATTGGATTACTAAGTGGAATCTACGATAATGAAGCATGCAGACAGTGATCATTTTTGCAAACCATTTGTCTCTTTTTGGTAAATATTTAGTTGACAAATTGTCAGAGTAGTTTTAAGAATACGGAAAGAATTTGTACAAATTACTTTCTTCATATCTGGATCGCCTTTTCAGCCAAGATTGTGCAACAATAGATGGGAAAAGCAATTGCTTCCGAGCATGCACCGCAGAGATCACATGTCACTTGCTATTGTTTCCATATCTTTACGGGAAAAGCTAGAACATTTTGTATCGTTGCTTCGGTCCAAAGTGAATTTTTTATTGCTTTAAATAACGTACGAAATTATATCATCATTCATTAAATTAAACATCTGCTGTACAAGACAAAACTTCCCAAACGTTGGGCATGTTTTGATTGGAGTAACCAACAGAAAACAGGGACTTCAAGCAAGCCGGAATTAATTAAAAGTTTCAAGAATCACACAAAATCAAGAAAGTATATAATGTGTGTATTGGAGACGAAAAGAAGCAAGTTATGTACGTAATGAGAAAAAAGAAGCAAGTTATGTCTGGCGATCACGACAATGTTTTTACAAATGATCTGTCAATTTGAAAGAAAATTGTTTTTTATTTTCGGAGCCTATTTGTATGATTTTGTGGGGGTGGGATGCCCATGGCGCAGTGGTAGCGCTAGGCAACACCACGCCATAGGTTAGAGATCGAATCCCGAGTCTGGCACCCCCCGGTATTACGAACGACTGACCACCGATAAATCTTTCGATCACAGTAACTCTATATGGAAGAAGGCCTAGTCCCACTGTTGAAGATTTGTATGATTTTCTTAACCATACTCTAATCTAGTTTCTCTTTGAAATTACAGGTGCTTGTTGGTGCGAGTTCAGACACTCAGTTTCGGACTGTCTGAAACCCCCCTTTTTTCCACAATATTTTAGAATTTCACTGAACAATGCATTCTACACGATAGGCACAATTCCACGAAGAATCATTTTACCATGTTGACAATTTGTACTTAAACTGATGTAAATAGCAACGACACATGATCTTTCATTTAAATGTTATCGATTAGCCATGAAATTTATAAAAAAATTGGAAACAATATCCCTACAATTTTTTTTTTCATTTTAGCGAATAATTTGTTTCGACTACTTTATCTTTTTGTAAACTTGAAAAATTGTATGCAACCAGACAAGCAACAGATTGGCAGTAACCAAATTTACAACCCCCGTTGGTATTGTTTTAATTTGACTTTTAATGCTCGAAGGTTGCGAAACCTTTTCTGAATAAAATTATCGGGAGATCGCCGTTTGATTAATTTGATTTCCATGGTCACAATATCTCAAGCACCTCAGCACAAAAAATCATCAAATCAAAAGCCACATAAATTGTTGCTAAAGTGCTCAAAAGGATTCTTTGATACATTGAATAATTTATTTATCTCACCAGTAAAATTTATGACGGTGTTGAACCTTTTTAACCTCATTACACATTCAAAATTTACCAATAATCAATAAACTTTTTTGTTCTACTACGTCAGTGCTTTAACATCATTAACAAAGGAAGGAAAACAATTCAATCTTGTCATCTAATTATATTTTATATAATTATATTTTCAGGTTGCGAGTTTTACGTTAGAATCAACGCGATGTTTTCCTGATTAAATCAAGGGTGTATAAACGAAACTTCGTATTTTGGAACAACAAGATTTCCTTTCCAAACTGTTAAATACCTTTAAAACACCCACACATTTCTAAACCGACATACATGACATAAATAAATTCGAAGTTCAGCTTAAAATAAATTCCTTTCTTATGGTACCCTATTAACAATCGATAACCATCCAATTAAAAGATCTATAGTTTCACTTCTTTTGCACAAAAAACTTCGACTTTCGAGAAAGAATCGTGAAAACGTTGGCTATCTTCCTTTTTCGGTAGTATGAGAAAAACCGTATATGAAACGAATCTTTTTCTACTTGCTCAAAATCTAGACTGATAACAAGCTCGATCCTTCCATTATTGTGTGTCGTTTTGATGGATGAGGAAATTTGCAGCCTCCAACTTATATCGAAAATGGAATTGATTTTTCACTTATTTTTACAACAAATTGATGAAAGTTGATAAATCGAGCATGTTCTAATTTGATAGGCTGCACTAACCATTTGGGTTAGAACCCATCCGGGGCAGCAGATTGTCATAAAATATCTCTTAACATAAACATATTTATTTATTACCATTAAAACAAATTACTGTTAATCACTTGATTCCACAAAAATTGCTGCCCTTCTCTGTTGCTGCAATTCTACCCTTGACTTATGGCACCGTGAACCAAAAATCCATTAATCATAGTTCTAATCACTAAGAATTCCACCTCTACTGCCATTAGAATCTTCATCAGCTCAATACGTTTATTGGAAAAACTGTTATCTACCAAAATCGAGAAAGATGGAAGAAAAGGCAAGTGTTTGGTTTTTAACGAATTTAAAATAGAAGAAGTATCACAAAACATTATCGAGAGAATCTAAAGTTTGTCAACGGCTGATAAAATTATAATACCTGTCATCATCAATCAAAAACCTAAAAAATCTAGTGGAATGGGAACGGTGCAGAGAATTATGAAATATTTCGCATTCGTTTGACTTCACCTTTCTTTTCGTGAGATGCTAAGCATAAAAGTTCTTTATAAACAGTTCCACCAGCAACGTTAAGAATGAATATGCCGGCATTTTTTTATTATTCATGGTTAATGTAAATCAAACTACAGCCAAATCTTCATCCGATCTCTGTTATGCTTCGTTCGGATGGAATACATTGATAGCCTGCCGTAAACAACCAATCGATCAAAGCGTGTGAAATCGTGTATAGCATAACAAAGAATTATTACTCGCACTAAAATTGTGTGGAAATTAAATTTCAACTCTATCATCTTTCAGAAAAAAAACTGTTTTAGATTTTCCTACGCAAAACACATTTCTGCTCATACGGCAACGCTAATCACTTCATACTCTAGGGTCGCTTGAGTTTTGTTTTTAATGAATGATTTATCGACAAACAAATCTTTAAGAGTCAAATTCGTGTCACAAAAACAACTTTGAGAAAACTTTTTTTTTCACGCAAAAATATTACATATCAACTATATTCAGTTATTCCAATCCCTTACCAAGATACCGACCGATCACTGGCAACCTCAACAACACAAATCAATAAAGATCATCATGCGAAATGATAGAGAAAAGCAAAACCTGACTCTAAATGACAAGATTATCGTATTGTTCGTCCGTATGCGAAAAATTGTAGGAAGGAAAGCGAAATTTTGGCGAATCAATGCAAGCAAAAACAATAACACTGCGAACAAATCCTTGGCGCGTGGAGAGTAAGGTAAACACAAATCATCGCTTGAATTCATAGTTTTGAGTATTCTTTCTCTCTTTAGCTCACTTGCATTTTGTTTCTGTACTCGTACGTATGAAAGAATTTAAAAAAAATCCTCTGAAAATGGCGAGACGCTGTAGATCCACCAAAGGTAAAAGGAAAGAAAAACACTAAAAGAAAATAGCAGAGCATAGAGGAAAAGACGAAAAAGCATAGCGGATTCCATCCTGACGGAAACTGAACAGTTCGTTTACGGTGTAGGACCAAAAACAAAGCACAAAACGCCAAGGTACAAACGCTTGGCATTCCAGCCTCGATATCAAGATTGATGGAATTCCCTGTCAAAGTTGAAACGTTGACATCGGCATCGTAACAAGATTTGGCAGCGGAAGAAATTGTGAACTAATGCGCCGCAGTGACAGAAATATCTCCTGTGGTTAAGACCTAAGCTGTTGACAACAGACTTTCATTAATCCTGTTGTGGTTATGTCGGTGGTACAGGATATTCGTATTTGATATACTATAAGTGTAATGCGTTTTGCTATTACCAATGCTCTAAATGATGGAGTTTTCTTTTCGCCCCTGATTGAACTTTTAAAAATGAAAAAATGTTCATCTTCACGTGATTTCAGACATTTCGAAGTGATTTTAACTTAAAAAAAAGCAAAACAAAATGTTGATATAAATGACATGCATTACAGCGTGATCACAGAACAATAGATACACCTGGTTGCTCGAAATTGTTGCCCCCACCATAAATCCCACTATGAATGAAACAAACGAACGTAAATGTACCAACTATGCACTTCATTATCGCTAATCCAAAACCTTGATGACATAAACATAAAATAATGTTCTCAATCTTTTTTCGACAACAATGCCCACTCAGTAATTCCATCACACTTTTCACCGGGAGCACTGGTTATTTGTTGTATGACAGAAAGGCCTTAACGACATGGATGGGATTTGTTAACCAACCACCCGAACGCGATATCGGGTTTTATGCTGATCTCTCTAAGCAATGTTCTGAACCGAAAAAGTACTTCAAAAAAACGTCGATGGAGGCGTGAAGCAGTGTCGTGTCGTGAATTTACTCAAATTCCCGCTTTTCTGTTGAGCCATGTCCGAGTTTTCTGCAATCCATCACCTTTACTTGTAGCCTTTATTCGTTCAGCTCATACAGCATGAATGGAAGAGTTACACTAACACTAAATTTTGGCCAGTTGTTCTCATTTGCATTCAAATGGATTTGGGATCAATCTTACCATGCATAGCCGCATCTTTTTTGTGTTGTTGCGTATTGAGTAGGGGTTGTCTACTGACTTTTTGTTTAAGTCATCGTCTATTGCGGGTCTTGTGCCTTCGTTTGAATGTGGTGAGCTCAGTTAGAGGGCAAAATTCCTTCAACCCAAAAACATATTTCTGAAACCACTCGGTTGACTGAATGTGGACAGAGAACAATCAGATTGGTGAAAATGAATTTAAAACTTCTCATGTACAACTTAAAGTATTTCTAGCTTTGCAAGATGGTTCTTCTTGTAGCAGATTAGATTAAAATTGATATCGTAATCTACCAGTTTCATTTTTCGTCAGCCACCATATACTAACCAAATCACATCTGCCAGTATCTAATACCAATAGCTTATCACTTAATATTGAATAATGTCCTTCAAATGTTTAAAATGAAACATCTAATATATAAATCTCAACGTTGTCTGTATATATATATGTATGTGCTCGCATCACGCAAAATCTACCGGGCCGATTCATACCAAACTTGGCTGAAAGGTAGCTAATTTTTTAAGGATGAGTTTTTTGAACTTCGTTTGTTGAAATCCCTCCACCTCCCTACCCCTCCCGAACACCTTTCCGCTAAAATTAATGAAAAACAATTATTACTCAGCGATTACGGAACGGATTTTCACTAAACTTGGTACACATACTGCTTACTAAAAGACATAGCATGGGTAAAAATTTCATCAATCTAGGAAAAGGGGAAAGGGGGGCTCTTCCACCATCCCCTACTCAAAATATGGTAAAACTACAATATGGGTATCATTTTCGCAGTATTTGTAGTCACTAAATCGAATGGCCACATTCTTAATGTTCCATCTTGGCCCAATCTCCCTCCATCCTCCTTCTCCTCAGCAAAA
>KE524984.1:1121514-1146763 GCA_000441895.2 Anopheles sinensis
CTCAGCGATTATTGAACGGATTTACACAAAACTTGGTACACATACTGCTTACATATAGGCATAACATGAGTTAAAATTTCATCCATGTAGGGAAAGGGGAAGGGGGGGTTCTCCCACTACTTCCTTCTCCAAATATGGTAAACATGCATTATGGGTATCGATTTCGTAGTATTTGTGCTCACTAAATCGAATGGCCACAACCTTAATGTTCAATTTTAATGTTCAATTTTTTTTTCTAATCTCCCCCTACCCTACCACTCTTCAGCAAAACAGTAATTGAGCTCAGAACGAAATGTTATCACATTTATGCCATTTACGCTTAACCTACGGTGCCGATTCACATCAAACATGGCTGGAAGGTAGCTAAGTTTTCAAGGATGAGTTATTTGAACATCATTTGTTGATATCATCGAAACTCCTTACCCCTCCCAAACACCTGTCCTCTAATATGTATGAAAAAGAATTACAGCTAAACGATTATTGAACGGATTTACAAAAACCTTTACGATTTACGGAAAACCTGACACACACACTGCTCACAGAGAGACATAGCATAGTATGTAATTTCATGTATCCAGGAATAGAGGAGAGGAGGGGAGCTATCACACTACCCCTCTCCACAAAATATGCTAAAAACGCAATATGGGTATCGATTTCGTAGTATCCAAAGTCACTAAACCCACTGGCCATATTTTTAATGTTCAATCTCAGCCCATACTCCTCTCACCCTCTAACCCTACAACACATCACTGAAGGTTTTAAGGTTTTAGGTGTTTAGAAACCCATTGGCCAGATTATTAATGTTCAATCTCAGCCAATACTCCTCTCACCCTCCAACCCTACAACACATCACTGAAGGTGTTTAGGTTGGCAAGCGTTTATCCTTATAACATATCCGCATGAGGTCAAAACTACCGAACTTATTTGAACCAAATTCGGCTGGAAGGTAGCTAATTTTCCAAATATGAGGCTTTTTTAACTTCGTTCGTTGATATCACCCCACCTCTCCACCCCTCTTTAGTACGTTTCCGCAACAATCATTGAAACAAATATTATTCAGCGATTCTGGGACGAATCTTTACTAAACTTAGTAGGCATAATACTTACGAAGGGACGATAGTATGGGTCAAAGCGCATTATGGGTATCGATTTCGTAATATTTTATGTCACCACATCTTTTGTACCATATTCCTAATACTCAATCGTGACCACAACTCGCTCTACTCTCTCCCCTACAAAACAACACCGGAGTAATATAGATTGGCAAGCATTTATCCTTTTGACATGTTTATCATCGCATAAACCAAAAACCTCCGAACCCAGCTAAATTTGGTTGAAGCTAATTTTCCAAGGATGAACTTTTTTACTGTTTTTAATGATATACTCATACTTCTTTTACACCTCCCGAACACTGGTTGATATTGAGGAAAACAAATCTAATGCAAAGACTGTTGAACAGATTACTATAAAACTAAGAAAAAACACTACTCGAATAAACACACATCATGTGATAAATTTTTCAACTCCTCTAGGGATAGGAAAAAGGATGAAACATACTACCACCTGCCATGAATGGTAATTGTTCAAAATAGTTATCACTTTTGCAGCTTTTGTGGTCCCTAGCTGAATACCACACTTGCAATATGCAATCCTTTCTCTAACCCCTGGGATTGGTAAATCTACTGATCCGGTATCTGGCTACCTAATAGCTTAAGGTGAAGTTAATTTTCCAATCATAAGTATGCTGAACTCATTTTCTTATCATGGCACTTCCTTAACCTTCATCTAAAACTTTCGCGAGTCGTACACATAATTTGATAGTATTTCACTTACTTCATAAGTGTAACAGTGGCTCGCATACTCTCCCCTCCCTCAACTTCGGTAGAACATGGGTGATTGATATGGGCACAAAATCGGTTGACTAATTCTAAATTTTCAATTTCATTCTCATAACTGCGGTAAGGTTGAAAAACGTTAGTTCATTAACATTGAGAGATGGTCACATCAATTCTACCGTACAGATTCGCACCAAACTTTGCTAAAAGATAGTGAGCTTTCTAACATTTTTACCACTCATAGTTCGCAATTGTTAAATAGAAACAGAAATGGGGAAACTAAATATATAATGAAAACGCTTCTCAATTTTGTCTTCCCGGATGAAATCGGGTTAATCAGCTAGTAGTCTATAAAGACACGCACAACCAGTAACAATCACTACAGAAATTGTGTGAAGATTTCAATTTAAAACCCAACGCTACAATTGATTTCGGAATGCAATACCAATCCGACCTTCACGTTGTTAATTGGAAAAAGCCTCTCCCAAAAACAAAAATCTCTCAAGCTGAAGTGAGATTGACGATCGAATGGCGCCGTCCTATTACGAAGTAGAAACGCAAATCCAGTCTGAATCTCCGGCATTCTTTTTTCTTATCAACATCGACAACCTTCAGCTGGATGGTTTTCCCAATTGGGTTCACTGCAACAGATGAGTTTCAAGTGTGGCCAAATTGGATGAACTGTGGACCACTATCGAAAACATCCTGCTCGCAGCTCCGTTTTGCGTCCACTATATTTGTTGAACTATGTTTTGAAATTATCCACAGTGATCTGATTCTTTCTTTATCGACATTCGTGTGTCCAAACCACACTTTTGAGGACAAATCACAATTTTCTTCTTCAATTTAACGTGTTTTTCTCTTGGATCCGTGGGATAGGTTTGCTGCTATCTGTACTTTGAGACGGATAATGGTATTTTTACTTTCAGTATTCGATCTGGATGAAATTTCATTTTTCTGCAGATTTTTTCCAAGGGAAAAGGGATGTGTGAAAGAAAAGTTTTTCACTATATTCCATCAGGCCAGAAGAAAACATAAATAGCGTAAATGGATAAATGAAACCATGGAAAGGCTGGGATATTTTTAATTAACCCTTGCAAAAGAGCGAGCGGAACAAAAAGTGACACTGAATACAGCGATCATTAACGATTGCTGATAGATGAGCCCATCTCCGAGATTACAATTGGATTTTACTGATTAGAAAGATATTGTTAGTGCGTTTCACTAAATTTTTCTATTCTTTTTGGTCTTTTAAATGCACAGGTACTTCTCTATCGTTGTTTATGTGTGCCAAATTATTTGCGTACCTGTGTTAATTAGTCACATATATCCGTATCTTTTCAAGCTATATATAAAGCTATAAAGCTGCTAAAGCTCAGAGTGTAAATCTATAAACAATCAATATCGAGGAAAAACGCAATGCAAATGAAGCTTCTGGTATTAATTTGTTATGTTCATATTCGTGTGGATAAAGACCCAAAAAAGAAAGAATTAATAATATAAATGGTACCTTGCTCTGTCTGTTATACCACGAGAAAGATATGGTTTCGTAACACAATCGTATGGTGGGCACTAACAAACAGAAATTAATCCAGTATATAGCTCATCGAACACCAATAAAACAGAGACTAGATATCAATAAAGAAATGCTTAGAATAAGTTCTCTTGGCAAGTTTTCTATTCATTCCTACTGAAAAAAATATCGCTTTTCATTCAGCCAGCTGCCAAATCCAAAGCAAAACGGTAGGTATACTTAAAATTGCATGAAGACGTGCCATTCCGATGAAATGAAATCGCAACATAACACACAAGAAATGGGCCAATAACTCGCAGATAGAAAATTACCTCCTTAAGGCTACTTCGGGCTCTTTTATGTGGTATGGTGTAGTGGGTTGAAATTAAAATACAAGCGTAAAATGGAAGCATAAATGTCAAAGCAAAATGACTGAAGCGACACAACGGAAAAGAAATCGGAAGCATTCAGGAAGCTTCTCGGTTGGTTTCAACATTATTTAAATCCTTTTTGATGCATAATTCCGTTCTTACTCCCAAATTGAACTCTCTAGTTTTCCTGTAACAAGAACAAATTTTGGTGACTTTTACGAAACAAATTTTGGTAACCAAATTCAAAATAATTAATAAAGTATATCTATTGCTAAAATAGGAAAAGTGAATGAAAGGTTTAAAAGACGGAAATTCAACATTTGAAAAATAGGTGAAAAAATAAAGACATGACAGGCTAACCACTCTCTTTGGCACTCTAAAAGACCTCTATTTCTGTTGTGTCTGCTACTTTCACCCTTTTTGCAAAAGCCAACTACTAAAGATTCACTCGAATGCCTTTAAAAGCTTTAAGAGAAGTTAGACTTTCTCTGGAAAAAAACGACAATCGTTCCCAGTTGGTCTCTACTTTTATAAAAGCATCTTTCGACGAGTGGGAAAAATGAAAACGAAACGTAAAGAAAACAAAAGGACAATTTTACTGTCAAATGACCTCGATTGCGAACAACAGTTGCTGACGATGTCATCAAAAAACTGCAGGGCTATCAATTGTACGAAAATTCTTCAATCAAGACAAGGCGGATGCTCTTACACCGAACAAAGTCTTCACTCGGTCGGTAAAGAGTTTATAACTCAATAGTATCCAAAAACTGTCTTTATCGCTCCCCAGGAGAGTATAATAAAGTCTAATAAAAGAACGCCCATGGACAATTCTCATGACAATGACATTACGACCATGAACTTAACGTGAACGAGCGGCACTGATGAAGATTCACAAGCCTGGATTATCCGATTGAGCGTTGACATTTCTTGATGGCATAAATGGCTGATCTCAAGATACTTTCTCTACAGCTTTCAAAAGTGTCCGTGGTTCAATTCCATTCGTACCAACCAAACGTTGTTCCTCAGGAGATTTAAACAAAGGGAAGCATGCTTAAGGCCACCGTAAATATGTCGAGGGTATCATAAAATCTGGAGGTATCATATTGCAATTTGTTCCGTTTTGGGTTTACGACCGCTCACGATTTATACAATTTTTGAGAGGAATGGAAAATTGGTGAAAGTAAAATAAAGAAACAAATAAATGTTGATCCTTTCTCAACACCGTCGTGTGCCAAAACAACCAGAAATAAATTAAGAAAAGACAGTTTTCACGCGCGCCACGTGTAACATTTTGGCGAAAATTTACGAAATCAGATGAAAAAAAAAAATCAACAAATCAATCAAGCAATGCAGGCTGCGTAACATAAAATACAAAAAAATGGGTAGTTGGATTTTTAAGATTGACGAAGGAAGGAGAAGTGATTGAAGACATTATGAGCAAACAGAAAATCGATGTAATCGATAGATTTTTTGTCCGGTTGTTCTTATCGATTCTTAGGAATTCTTTGATTTTCCAAATTTCCTCAATTTCTCAATTTCTTAACAATTCTTGATTTTCTGAATTTTTTCCTCGCCATCTGAAACACCGCAGGTATTATACTCTAGATCTTAACTACTTAAAATCGTAACTATTTACTCGCTATAAATTTGCTGTACCTTGAGAAATGCTGCATTGCATTTTTTCATTCAATGCAAACGAATCTTTTGTTTGGCAACCGCTTGGCTCTTTGCAAAGGAAATAAATCATCCAAATATAAACACGGCTTTCAATTGTGGTGAAAAGTGAAAATGATTTATTGAAAAAGGTTACGAACACTGTTTGGAGGAGACGTTACGAACTCTGATACAATCAATCATTTGCACGGGGCTGAAAAATATGAAACCTGTTATCGTGCAAAGGGTCGCATTTATTTTGAACGACCCATTCTTTCGGCTGGTCATCAAAATCCCAGTTTTGGTTAGATCTTTGCTTCTCCTTCCACAATCATCAACCATGCAAAGAATTCCATATGGGACTGGACGATCAGGCTACGGCGCATACTTTACTACGTCAAATAATCCTGTTATCGTGAGCACATGCTCCATTCTTCAGCAAACTCGTCTAAGAAGGGCGTTCCAGGTCTTTTGGACATTCTACTTCTCGTCTTCATATTGTTGCTTATATTGTAATTGATGATGATGATGATGATGATGATGACGATGGGGCGGATGAATGAAAATATTAATTTGGTAAGTGACTGATGCCTTGCGACTGCTCTCCCACCATTTCGATTCCCTTGCTGTCTTATAAATGCTTCAAAGACGCCTCACGGGAATTGGCGGTTCATTACTTTCACAACTCGTATTATTTGTTGTGGGCAATAGTGCCAAACATAAACTACCAAGGTGTTACAGTTCGTGGAACGAAACATACTCCCGTACATTTAGGCAAAGGTAAAGTAGTTGTTCAAATGGATCGATATATTATTGGGCAAAAGATTTTTATCTAATTTCCAGCCCCATTACGCTCAACTTGCTTCTTTACAGTAAAAACTTCACTTAACGCACCACTGTTGGAGTTGGAGTTTTATTTCTTTTCTCCGATCTTTTGCTATAAGCACTAAAATTTAAAAAAAATCTTATCAAATTTACCTAACCGTAATTCATACTCGTGAATGCTTATTTCTATCTACATTCGTTTTACGATATTTCGTGACGTTTTATTCAAAAATTTCTAAACATTTTGGAAACTAACAAGCAAACAAGTTGCGCTCCATAATGTTGTTCGGTACGATATGCCTTGTCTTTAGCATTTACCGCAAGAAAATTACGCCTGAAATAAGTTAACCGAAATAAAGCGCTTGTTAGTTTGTTTTAACTAGTTAGTTTGTAAGGTTTGTCTAATAAATGGAGCATGCATGCAATTATACGTCCAACCATGTGTGAACAGGTTTTCTCAATCCCCGTGTACTTGGCCACTACTGTGCCAAGACCGTCTCGATTCCAGCCACGTGCTTCGTTTCACTCGATCACTTTCGGATATCTCTTTAAAAGGCTTGACACTTGTCGCTTGCTCACTTAAGACTATCTTTATTCTATTTCTACAGCCTATCCCTAACCCTAACTATGCCCTTTGGCTCCTCGTGTGCGTAACACCGCCCTCCGTGCCCGCACTACTACTTAGTGATTTAGAAATCCTTTACATTCGGACACCCAGTCCAACCTTATTCCCAATCAGGTTTACTCTACTAATAAAATTATTGCCTAGTTTTCCCAACACCAATATATTAATTTTGCTAACTACTCTTCGCTTTCACTGTCTTCATCTCCCATCGCTTCTTCGCAACCCTCGAGATCCTCAAGCTGACCCCAACGCTTGATGCGATCTGCGGCATACACCGTCGTCCTTACTCTACCCCTTCCTTGACGCTCATGGATCTCCTCTAGCTCGTACCGCTCGTTTCCTAACACCTTCCTCACTACATACGGACCCTTAAATCTCTGTTCTAGCTTTCGACTATGTCCCATGGCCGTTAAATCTCGCTCCACTAACACCATATCACCCACTTCATAACTGACTGGCTTTCTACGGTGTCCATCGAAATAACGCTTCTGCGTTCGTTGCCCCTTTTCGATTGCCCTGATAGCTTGCTCGCGTAATTCGGCAGCATCCTCTACCACGTTATTCTCTTCCTGTTGCAAGGCCAATATGACAACGTTCTGATGTATATCCCGTGGACGATACGACAACACTAATGAACTCGGCGTAACCCTTGTGGTCGCATTTGGCATGTTATTTACCGACCACTGTATCTTCGGCAGCTGCTCATCCCAGCGCGTCGTCTTTTCACCCACCATGCAGCGAATCGCGTTTAACACCGTCCTATTCGATCGTTCCACTTGCCCATTCGCCCGTGGTGATCCCACTGCCGTTTTCGTGTGACTTATATTGTTCGCGAGGCAATAATCTTCAAATTTTCTCGCCGTAAATGCTGTACCCCGATCCGTAATCACTCGGCCTGGAGCCCCGAATATTGCTGTCACCTCATCCATGAAAGTTATGACGGGTTCAGCCTTCGTCGACCGCACTGCTCGGACCACCACAAATTTCGTAAAAACCGCACGTAAGAAGCAACACATATGAATTGCCCCTTGCCGATCGAATGAACGGTCCCATATGATCTATGTGTACCGTTTTGAACGGAACGGGCTCTTTTGGCAACGGATGCAAAAACCCCTCCGGTCGTCCACCTTTACTTTTGTAAAGCGCACACTGTGGGCACGCTTGTATGTATCCCCGCACATACTTGCGCATCTTCGGGAACCAGAACTTAAGCTTCAGTTTTTCTAACACTTTTTCCACGCCGAAATGCCCCATTTCGTCATGGTATGTTCGTACCATACGCCAACGCACACGATTTGGGACCACGAAACGTAACTCGCCATCCACCTTTCTCATCAAACGATGACCCTCGACTTGATAGCACTGCTTTATTTGTCTCTCTTCATCTGTTACCGGCGATCTATTCAACACATCAATGATTGTACACAATCGCGGATCTTGTCTCTGCAGCGCCACCAAAAAATCACCGTTACTTATATCTATCACCATCATATCACATAACACTGGCTCAACCCCTCTTCCATCTTCCACCGGATTTCTGCTCAAAGCATCCACATGCTTCATAGAGCGTCCCGACCTATGCTCCAACTGAAAGTCATATTCGGTAAGCTTCAGGAACCACCTGGCAATACGAGCATTCATATCCCGCTTCTCGTATGTGTCCTTCACGGCACCGCAATCCGTTCGTAACACAAAAAACTTCCCAATCAAATAGTGTCTAAAGCGTTCCACACTCGCTACTACTGCCAAAACTTCTAACTCATAGCTGTGATATTTTCGTTCAGTCTCTGATGTGCGTTTACTAAAGTAACTTATCGGTTGCCAACCTTCCTCCGTACACATCAGCAAAATCCAGCTAAACCTTCTTGCGAGGCATCAGTGTGGAGCTCTATCTCTCGATTCGGATCGAACAACACTAACACACGCCGCTTACTTAGTTCATCCTTGATCGTTTCAAACGCTCTCGCCTGCTCACTCTTCCACACAAACTAGCTTCCTTCGTCAACAGGGAGAACAACGGTGCTGCTTTCACACTAAACTGTGGCACAAATCTCCGAAAAAATCCGGCCAATCCCAGAAATTGTTGCACTTGGAGCACATTTTCCGGCACGGGGTATTCCTGGACGGCTCGTGTTTTAGCGGCGCCTGGCCGAATTCCTTCCTTCGACACTTCAAATCCTTCGACACTTCAAATCCCAGAAAACTTGCCCAATAGTTCCGGCACTGTTTTCCCGCCAATCACTAGATCGTCAATGTACGCCACAATATTTTCCTTTCTCAGTTTGGCTGTTATTGTGTTCATAGCCCGCTGAAACACCGAACACCCATTTGCTAGCCCAAATGGCATGCGCAGGAAATGGTAATGACCGTCTCGAGTTGAAAACGCGGTGCACTCTTGACTGTCCTCGGCCATTGGTATTTGGTAGTACCCGGAATACAAATCTACCGTGATGAACAGTTCTGCACCCTTGAGCTTATTCAGACACCACTCAACGTCCGGCATCGGATATTTGTCTTTCACGGTCTTACTGTTCAGCAGCCGGTAATCTACCGCCATGCGGAATGTACCATCTTTTTTGGGCACCATGACTACGCGACTACTGTACGGGGAATTCGACCCGGTCACAATGCCAGCATCTATCAATTCCTCCACTATCCCGCGCAAAGAAGCTTCTCTTGTGTACTCTATGCGATGCGGCTTAATATACACCGGCTCCTTATCTGTCAGCACAATTTTCATCTCCGTCCCCTTTGCTACTCCTAGCTCCTTCATGTTTGTTGCAAAACACGATCGATAACGATTCACTAATTCCATTATTTCCTTTTTCGACCCATTCGCGTTTAAATCCTCCGCTAGGATTTCTGATCGTTGACTCTGACTGTCGATGGTGTACATTGTCTCATACTTTCTCGTTGGGACTTCCACCCGCCTCTGCTTCGACTCGTCACTCACACGTGCATCCTGCTCTTGCCTGAACACCAGTTTGCCGTTCCGGTTTATCATAACGACGCCTTCGCTGTTTATCATATCCCTGCCCAGAATTAACGCCGTGTGCTGCGCCCAATTTGGGACCACGTTTAATCTCACTGGTACTTCGAGTTCATCAATTTGCACGATCGTCTTCACAGCTTTTTCGACGTTTCACTTTTTTTCCTCCGAATCCGACTAACGTTGTATTCGTAGTTTCAATCTCCCCCGCCTTCTCCGCAATTGCTCTTGTATCGTCGACACTTTACAGCCCGAGTCGATCAGGGCATTGAGCCTCATGTCTCTTATTTTCACTTCCCGTACAAAGGTGTTGGCTTCGTCCACGGTCTGCACTCTAGATGGTCCGGCTTTTGGTGCCTTCGGCTTAGGACAATTCTTGCTAAATGTCCACTCACACCACAATTGTAACATGTTCGCTCGCCGCCCGTTGAACAAATTGCCGCTCTATGCCCAGGCTGGCCGCATCTGTAACACAAAGCTACTTTCTCTTGCTTTTTTTCCGTCACGCGTACAGGCACTGTCTCTGTCTTGGTATCCTTCAATCCTTCCATCCATTTAAGCTGGGAGATTAATTCTTCTATCGACTCAATTTTTCCACCCAACTGCACTTTCGATTTGGAAAGAAAGTCTCCTAAGCCAGCGATAATGTATTTCACTATGACACTTTCATTAAAACCAGCTCTTTTCCCCAATGCCACTTGGGAGTACACATACTCTTCAATTGTCTCATCCCGCGTTTTACTACGCTTTGTCATTTCGGCGTGGTAAAAAATGGCATCCCGAGACGACGGGTACGCTTTGACTAACTTTTCTGTAAATAGCGTCCATGTAGTGGTCTCCCTTTGCACCGCCGACCACCACAACTTGGCCGACCCTTCCAAATTTAGGCGTGCGCAATGCAGCCTTGTTGGACCGTCCCAACCGTAGTGCGCAGCGGTGTCTTCGATCTCCGCTACCCACTCTTCCGCCGATAAACAGGTGGCTTGTTTAGGGTCGAACTTGGTTACGAGTTCTCGCAACTCCCTAAAATCAGGGCGCCGCATTTCCACATGTTGCTCCCTACTACTACTACTTTCACCACTGCTGCTGGCCCTCGCCAGTTGCTTTTGCAGCTTTTCAATTTCAGCCATCTTTGCCGCCAGCTCTCCTCTGAGAATCGCTGCCTCCGCTTCCGACGCATCATCCTTCACCATTTTTTCTTTCTTTCTTCTCGTCACGAAGAAATCTAATGGTTTGGTTGCCTCTGACCCGGTGTCGTAAGAATCTGACCCTGAGTCCTCGCTCATAAAGCGTCGCTTCACCACGAGCCTTTTGCACTCGAGCAACTTTCTGCACCAGCCCTTTCCTTTCGATATCCCTATCGGGCTTAACCCGCCTTTAGTGATCCTGTCTACAGCTTGTGAACAGGTTTTCTCAATCCCCGTGTACTTGGCCACTACTGTGCCAAGACCGTCTCGATTCCAGCCACGTGCTTCGTTTCACTCGATCACTTTCGGATATCTCTTTAAAAGGCTTGACACTTGTCGCTTGCTCACTTAAGACTATCTTTATTCTATTTCTACAGCCTATCCCTAACCCTAACTATGCCCTTTGGCTCCTCGTGTGCGTAACACCGCCCTCCGTGCCCGCACTACTACTTAGTGATTTAGAAATCCTTTACACATGGTTTTCCTACGAACCTCATTGACTCTTTGATTAATGGCACATAAATGTGATGCAAATATTAATCTTAATCAATGGTTGTCTCCATGATCGTGAATTAAAACAAACAAAAATTGAAGGAAAGAAACATGGTGAGAGAATATTAATTAATGGTGATAAAATCGTTAAACGTTGACTAATATTTAAGGAGTCTGGTGTAATATACACGTCTCGTCAGCGAAAGACGGGAATAAATTTAATTATAGTTCTTATTCAACGGCTTCATTTACTTCGAGAGTAAAAAATGGGTGTAACCCGCTTCTTCGTTCGCCAACAGCCAGTTTTTTATTTGATTAAGAAGAGTGGTAGACAAGGAGCGTCGTTCATGGTTATTACAAATGTCGTAATTGAATCGAATGAATTGTGACTTTACAAAAACTATCCTGTTGTAGGTTCTTCAGAAACGTTTTTTTAGGCGGTAGCATTTAATAGAAACATTTTGTGGAGCCGGTGGCATTTTTTTTAATACCACGATCGCATTTGATGGATACCAGGGTTCGCCGCTTTGAAAGTTTTTATTTTCCAACAGTACTGTTCTGTTTTCCCGTCATCGGTGGCACTCCTTTGACTCTTTTCAAGCTATGCATTCAAACTAAGGATGTGTGTCGGAAGTTTATTCTCTTTTCTTGTCGGAGTATGTTTAACGTGCTGATCTGTCTGGGCGATCCCATCATCTCTCGCTTAGGTATGTTGATCCTCAAAACCTTCTATTTTCGGACGGATGTCAATCTTTCTCGGTTGATTGGCCGCTACACGGCATCAGACGACGCGATAATGGTTATGTTATTGCACCCTGAACTATTTTTGCCATTTCGTCCCCTGACTACTCATAGACTTCCATGTTCCTCCAAGTGGAATCAGAACGTCCATTCACACACACATAGAATTTCAAACGTCAAGCAACTACAGACGCAATGTTGCGGGCTGGTTGATGATAGCATTTAATATAACGCTATCGTGTTTTGCGTGTAGGTGTCGTTGGCAGATAAAAAAATAATGGAAGTGCCCGATTGCTATCTGTCAGTTTCGTATCTCATACTGTTACTGGCTACATCAAATTGGCAACATGTTATATTATTTGTAACAATTTTTATCGGACTCGCTCGTAAGAACTACTTTCAGAGCTTTTGAATGTATTTACACAAACACGGTTACTCAGTGGAATCCAGTTTATGATTGAGCTACCGAGTAGGAAGGTATTTTATTTCTAGCTTGGTACATAAATATTATTATAAAAACCATCCATTCCCTGTCGAAAATTACTGACCTTCTTCTAACAGATTAGTAACAATCGAACCTTGTTTACTCCTTTCCGACCACTTGTGTTTTATTTTTGTTTTCCAACCGCTACAACATTACCCATGAACCGTAATCACAGTTTCGATCACACTACAATATCGTACTGATTTATATTTTGAGTTTTTGTAAGACCATCTAGCGCTAAGAAGAAAACTAAAGATAGCTGAACATAAAAATTTCAATGACCCTTAATTTGCACTGTTTTGGAAAACCGAATCCGATTGAAAAACAAACATCATATGAGATGAACTACTTCAACTAGAATTTACTATCATTTTTGGCGCAAAACAAACGCTCAAACTGAATTTTTCAACATGTCAAAACGGATCATATGATCAAAGCTGGTTGAAATTGGAATGCTAACCCCGCTGGTGGTATTATGCAGCTAACAAACAGCATTGTCAAAAGAACAAAACATCGAATTGAAATCAATCCTGATCCGATGTGAATCGAACATTGCATTGTCATTTCTGTCGCACCGAGAAAAGTGGATAACAAGGAGAAAACTTAAGCCAACCAACGATCCATGAACCAGGAATAACGCTTTGAAGCGAGAAGCAACTGTCTCACTGAAACCTGCGAAAAATGTTTATGATCAAAGTGTTTTTTGACCCACACAGCACCGCACTATGTTACAATCGGGTCGATAGTTTTCTTTGGCTTGGAAATGGGAAAAAGTTTCAAACCGTCTATACCATCCGGAAGGAGGGATTAGTTTTAGTTGTTGCACCATTTCACTCGGCGCGGCTGCAGAAACCTTCGTAAGGAAAGTTTATTACTTCCACAGCAGTGGATAGTGGATGCTTCGGTTTTCGTCTTTCTGGGAACCAACAAATCTTCACCGCTCCATAAAGTTTTGTTTGGTTGGTGGCTCTTCAGAGATTTTTTATTTTTCCGAAGACAGTGGATATACATCGATTTGGCCAGTACGATTTGGAATCATTCAGTACTGAAACTATTGTGTTTTTTATAAACGAAAGATACACTTTGTCTCACTCCAAAGTTTTCACAACGAAGACCATTACAAACGAGTAAAATGGGTTCCATTTTCTTTACATAGATGTTTACTTCCTTCTAAAGATGTGTCTGTATTCTGCATCCTTCGATTGGCAGAAAAGAAACGTATTCATCAGTATATGGAATTATTGTATTTGCAGCTAGTATTCATCTATAGTTTGTCAAACATTCATTTTCATTCAATATCTATAACAATTTATAGTTAAAAAAAAATAAAAAGTGAAACAAATCTTCGGAGATCTAGAGTGATTTTTTTTTATGTTGCACACAAATCCAGGGCCTAGAATCTGGTTGTTATTGTGCAATTGACTATCATATTTATCATTTATCCATTTCTTTTCAGAATGAGTGAGTTATAAAATCTTACTAACAACACGTTAACCTCGATGCTGCATACGTAAAATAAATGTTACTTCGACGTGCCTACGACTTAGTAACGAATTCATTCATTTTAGAGTTAGGCCGCCCATTGGGCTGAGTAGCACCTATTTATGCACTGGTGTAGAAGATATGTTATCAATGTGTTTCAGTGTTGTACGATGAAGATTGAGGCAAATCAAGTTTTAATAGTATTTTCAAGATGAAAGGATCCCTTTTCTCCAGTATGTCACCAGTAGTGAATGAAGAAGCTATAAGAGAAGCTTGAAGATACCTGCCTCGTGTTTCATGAGTTAAATTCTTCTCGAGCTGGTTGTACTGGTTCTACCAAATTTAGCGTATTTTATTTATTGCATTCTTTCGCCATCCAAGCTCCAACTCCAAGCTCGGATGCATGGACTCTCCCATTTCAATCAATTGAATCATCCGGATGTAATCACTTCCACTTCTCCCGAAGCATAATTTTTCACCGAACATTATTCGGCTTTCCCACAAACAAACCACCGCGCATGAGGCGAATGGCAAACAGCCGTCGACAGAAATTGCTCGTTCACTACTCAATGGACAAGCTGTTGAAGCTGCGTACGTGACAGGACACGGCTGATGTTTTCCGAAATTTCCCAACCCATAAAGCTCTCTGACATTCTGGATTCGACCGTTGGTCCACTGGTTTGGTATGTCCGGTGGTAGTCGTATGCCATTGAGCGAGATTTTTATTGTTCTTGTCCATCCTGCCATGGAACGGACAACAAATTAATTCTAGTGTGTTTTACGCCTTCCCATCAGTGAAGGGACTTCAGAATTTAATGATGTGTTCGAGGAGGAATTTTAGGAGAATCTTTCCCTCTCCTTCCCCTTCCATGCTCTTTTAATCGGTAATAACGAGCGAGGAACTAAGCGAAAATAGACGAGTGACGAAATCCAATTTAAAAAAACTGCCAACTAAACAATATTGCTTACATGGTTGTGAGAGATATTTTTTTTATTATATTTTTATTATTTTAGCATAAACTTTTGCAAATCAACTGAACCCCTTATAAACAAGCTTTAAATAGCCTTGAGCAAAAACAAGAATTCCGGAAAACCCATGTTTCAAAATACCTACATTCCGACAAAGTTGTTTCAATTTAAAGCCAATTTGTTCAAACCAAACTTTCGTATTATTCCGGAGTGACCTGTTGAATTTTTTACACCGGACAAGTAGCAGAATGCCAAAGATTTATAGCCTTGACCCAACTGACTGTTTCTTAAGGCTTTACTCTACAGCTTTCTTCCATTCTTTTAGAATGAATTTGGGGAGAAACTTTTTCGTATGAATTCGCTGGAAATCCGCCGTGATTTTTTTTCGAAATTCATGGATCGCACAAGCCTTGCACCTCGTTAGCGGACAAACGAGTCAACCGAATTACAACTCTGAATAAATTGTTGCGCATCTGCGTTTACTTATCAAATGAATTTGATTAACAAGGTCTTTTTTAATTCAATTACTTTATTATTGCAAATTAAACGATTCCACTTTCAAACCTATTTAACCATAAATATCTAGCTTTTGAAGAATATGGTTTCTTCATATTCTTCTAACATTGATTTAATTGCCAACGATTAAACATTCGATTCACAAGCCAATAATGTAACTATCGATTCTTCGATAAAAGAACAACAGTTAGAAAATTATCGGTTTTACTCATTTTTTCCATAAAAAATCCAGTTTACAAGGATAGAACTTATTCTCTGGGAAGTGAGAAACATCATTCGCCAGTCGAATAATTTCTTGACCACCTAAAACTGTTCAGTACGTGGATAAAAGTGGAAGTAGGGTGTGGTGGTAAAACTAAATATACTAAAGGTTAAGTATGTTTGCAATATTTGTCAACATGGCTATTTTCACATCGAATTTATTCTTACAAGTGTTAAAGATTTCCCTAAAAAAAGTCTTCACTTTTAAAATTTGGAAAAACTCTATTCTCTGTTGCTATTAACTTCATTGTGAAAATTTAAAGACTTATCGTATAAATGCACTTCTCCAGAATTTATTTTGTTATTCAATATTCCAGCGTTTTCGTAGGCTCTGGCGAAACATATAGCGAACATGCTGTGTTCGATCCATAAACATTGAAGTTCTGCGACCAACAATCGCCTTGTATCAGAATCAACTTGGCCATTACATAAAGGATTTTTTAGTTTCTTTAGGATTGATTGCAAAGTTAGTATTACAATGGATGGAACAATAACCTTTTTATAAAAAGAAAATCAATTTTTGAACAAACGTATGCTAATTTTAATACAAATAGAACGAAAGTGATCGTAGTAGAACTGATGGAATACTTTTTTCTGATTATTCAATAAATCAAATGTAGGCATTTTGGAAAACACCACGCCATAGGTGTGGGATCGAATCGAATTGCACAAATTATGTTTTCCTTTCCTTTCCGCCTTTTCACATCATCCATTCAGGGTAGTAAGAAAATTGAAGAAAAGTTGTCCTTTCACCGCAAGCAGCGCGAAGCCAGTCAACCATCCTCCGGACACCGCAGAAATAAAGAACGGAAACGAGCGAGATTGTGGAATTCTAGCTTGTAAAAGCACAATGAATTCCAACATTACGGAAAAAATATAATCCTATAAGATAAGTGAAAAATCTATACACATACACACTACAAGAGGACTACGGTCCTAATATCAAATTTGATGGCAATTCCTGTTGAAGGAAAAAAGTTCAGACGAAAAGCATTTACAGCGCAGAACCCAGACTGTAACGTAACGTAATTTTTTTGCACCAGTAAGCAATTGCAATTTATGCGGTGCAGTGAAATAAGTACCCTCTGTTGTTGTTTCAGCCTCAACCACTCGACTTTCGCGATTGGATCGAAAAGCTACCGACAACATCTTTTCATTAAGGCAAACAAGGCTTAGGTTCAAGAGCTGCTCTTTGGCTCCGTTGTGCGCATTCATTCCATCGAATTTTGAGGCTATCATTTTTTTGGACAAAATAAATAACTGTTCATTGAAGTTCAAATGTAACATGTTCCTTATTTAAGCTATTATGTTTTAGAAATATCTTTTTTTCTGTTACGCTGATAAGTGCTTCTTTTCTTTCCCCAAATCCCATTGATGCTCTAACGTCGGGTTTTTATGACTTCCCGAGATAGATGAGAGATAGGTGAGAGAATAAAAACACATAAAAATATACTCACTCAAGTGTGTTGCATTTCCATGGTCTCTTTTTCACATCCAAGAAAAACAATCGGATCGGTGGTACATACATCGTCCCATCGCAAACTGTTCTAAGCACATAATTCCTCAGTATACTTCTTCCGAAAGCGTTCTCTAGAGAAGGAAACAGGAAAGGTTTATTTTTACATGCCCATCACGAACATGCTCCAGGAAAAAAGCACTTATCGTCGCTAAAGTTACAGCACCATCGGAACACTTTACACAGCAGCGTGAATAATGCGCTGCTTGCTCATTCCGGGCTTTTGCGAACTTTTTTCTCCTTCAAAACTGTTTTTCTTCTAATGGCAGCTATCCTGACACTGAAACACGATGCACCGTCGATTACATGCTTGATACGAAGAAGCGTGTCTTCCATATCCGTTCAAAACCCACTGACGATCTACTCGGGGGTAGAAAAGCGTGAAATATTTTACGCAACTAACAATATCCTTCTTCAAAACCATTCCGGTTCAAGTTAGGGTAGCCAGAAATAATTCTTAGAAGATAATAAAACCCTGGCAAGTAGGAACAAACGTAGATCAACGTTAATCTGGAATGTCGGCGAAAACAAAAAGATGGCAAACGCGTCATGATCATTGCCGATGGGACACAGTATCTGAACGTTGTTTGCATAAATAATAATGTTATAAAATCAATTGATCAATTAAAAATACTTCAGTCGATTAAAAAGCACGCGTTAGATTCGTAGAAATTATTTACCCCAACGCAGCACGATAATGGAGACGCCTGGTGTCTCATAAGCTCATGTGCTGTATGGCCGAATTGCGGAAGGCATGTTAAAAGGTAAGTAAAAACATGTCAAAATCCCACTTTTGTTATTCCCAATTTGCAGTGATGATTCATGGTCAACTCGTTGTGTGATACAAATTTCTAGACCATGATCTGGGTTTGTCAACCAGCCACCTGAACGCATATTGCAACGATGTTCTGGACCAAAAACTAAAACTGGAAAAGCAGTACTCTATTTCTTCGATAGTTGTGTGTTCTTTCCAGCACTACCTGTTCGGAACAGTCACTGGCAAAACGGTTGTTGCTTGATGAATAAGTCCCGCCATGTGCAGTCATTCAAATTTCAACTTTCAGTTCAGCTTTGCTTGGTGAGCTCATGCTCATCATCAACGAAAAATGAAGGGACATCGCACCTCGATTATTTAGTCTAACTTGGATACAAATGGTTGAAAAGTTTCGAAATAATCATGGTTTGGAATGCATGTTCCATATTTTAATAGCATCTATTCATTATGTTAGCTTAAGTGCTGCTGCTTCTCGTCAATTTGCCGTACCATCAATTTTACCTAATAATAGAATAAAACACCCATTCATAGATGTATGCCCCATCAAAATAAGTTTTAACAAAATTAAATGAGGTGTTTGATGTTTTCTAAATGCTATGTTTACTTATCAGTCTTTTTATCTACAGAAAGTTCAAAGTGAGATATAGTTGCTGTTCTTCTCTATCAACCTATCAGCGTTTAAATAGGCTTTTAGATTGCAGCTTAAAGGATGTACATTGATTGCTGCAATCAACTTGGTAGCTGCAATCCAATTTGCAAGTGCTATTGACACCTTGACCATTCTCCAAGAATTTCAACTTCATTGTCAACAACGACATATTATACCTGGATGGTTTGCATACCTTGGTTCATTTCAACCGATTAAGACTCCCTGTTGGAAATTAAAATAGCGCATTTGCCTACATTTTGGCGTATGGTAAAAAGGATCTAGGAAAATGAATAAGGAACGAAATGAATTATGTGAAGAAGAATGAATTGATTTGACAGATTAATAAATAGTAGCAAACTGGAGCCCAAAGAGTAAGGATCATTCCTTACGCACGAGAACCATCCGAAAATATCTTACATTTGGTCCTTCGAACCGGATAATTTTCGTGCTTTGAGCGAAAGTTTCTATTCATACATTGTTCTACGAACAATCGGTCTACGTTTACGACGTACGCACACTAATTGTCTTACGGACAATTGTTTCTTCGGCGTTTACGACGCCAAGAACACACAGCCGGGCGGTAGGAGAACAGTTGACGATTACGTCGTCGATTGTCACAAGTGATTTGCACAACGGGTGCAACGCAAGGAACTTCAATAGTGCAGTGAAACATTCGACGATTTCGTCCTCGATTGTGAATATTGATTTGCACAACGGGTGCAACGCAAGGAACTTCTACGTTCACGACGTCAATAGCGCAGTGCAGAGCGGAGTGATCGAAAGATTGCGAAGGAAGCTAGTGAAAGCACCAACGCATCATACCGCATCGCTTGATCTTGCTGCATCATCTAATCGCCATCACGTTTTGGGCGCCATCGCGGTTTGAACGAGTTCGCGCGCATTTGTTCATCAAGCGCGTCATCGGTTAACCCTTGAAGGAACAGCAAAAAAGAGAGCAGTGAAAAAATTTGAGTGAAATGGAAAAAATGATCAAGGCGGCTAAACTCAAGATACAAATTGCGTTGGAGAATATTAAATCGCTGGAACGATTTATGAAAGCGTTCTCCACGGATGATGAAGCTGAGATTCCGGACGCAATGGAGAAATTTCAACGGCACAAGGAGGATTTCTTCACCGCGATGGAAGAGTTAGAAGAGTTAGACGACAGTGATGATTCGTTGGAATCATGCATCATAGCAAGGGTCGACATGGAGGAGCGATGCCGACGGCTCAAGTCGCTCCTCAGATGCAATCTACGGAAAGATTCATCAGTAATGGGCAACGCTACGACACCATTACAAACCATACCGTCGCTAAACGAGAGTTACACGCAACCAGGGAAAGTGATTCTCACACGGTATGGTCATACGCGTATTCTTATTCGAGAGTATTGGCGTAGACTGCAGCTGCTTCCGGCAGTACAGTCAAATAGGACCGAGGCGTTGAATGACTTAGTGGAGGAGTTCACGCGCCTTGTCAACGGTTTGGTGGAGCTTAAGGAACCTGTCGAAGAATGGAATGCTACACTGTTCAACACTTTGCTGATGAAGTTTGACAATGAAACAATTACGGCATGGGAAATGCATTCCATGCACTTCAAGGAGGACACGTTCCAAGAGCTGCTACACTTCGTCAAGGATAGGATTCGGATCCCTATGTCCACTACACGGTTCTCCAGTGACAAAGATGCGCCTATCAGGGTGGCCGGCAATGGTGAACAACAAGCATCACGAGAGGCCACTACTTGCAGCGCAGCCACTCAAGGCACTCTAGTCATGGAATCGGGGCCGTCGGTCTTCAGTCCAGTCGATGCTTCGGTGGAAGTTGATTCGGACAACGACATGGAGTTTCCGAACATGCAGGGAACACACCTCATCGAAGACGACGGATCTCGACATCAACATTCGATGACGTCACAGTCTAAGATAGAATGCTTTGGATTGGACACACCTTCTACTCATGCTGACGAGTCCTCGTGGAAGATGCATGCAGATCCTACGTTTGCAGAGCCATCTTGCTACAGTTCGGGCAGTATGAACAACATCATCGGTGAAGGTGTATCTTGCGATACTCATTTGGGTCAGAAGGACGCACTTGGCAAACGGCGTCCATGGTTGGACGACACTCATTTCGGTTGGTTCGTCACGGGCAACACATCACAAGTTTCATCGGATGCTTCGCGGATTTGCCATGTTCCCATGACCGACACCCAACCGGAAGTAATCATCAGCCGATTTTGGGAAGGCCAAACTAGTTTCTACGAGACGGTTTGTGCGCCAGATGAGGACTTATACGTAACCAATTACGCTCCCATTACTACTCGAGATTATTTTGGGAGGTATGTTGTTTCACCGCACCTTAATGCAAATGCTCATATCGTTTTAGGCGCATGCACAGCGATTGTCGATCGCCAGCTCTTGGGAGTGGATCATCGCCTGGTTTCCAACCCGCAAGTGAAAGAGACAAATATTACCTCCAAAGTTAGACTCATCTTCGATGCGTCCCGCAAGAAAACCTCGGTTTTCGCTCAACGAGAACTTGCTCCAGTCCCAGAGTACAACATGATCTGCTAACGATCATTCTACGACGTCCGTCTCATGCAACAGGTGTAACTACAATCAGGGAGGAACGGGTGCAATCTGCATCCACTCTTGCACATGTATGGGGAGCAGTCAACGACTTGCTTTGGTTACGGACCGATCTACGTACCACGTTAACAATCGGGACAACACGGATAACATTGGCCTGCATTGCCGAAATCATTGGCCCACTCGGAATGTTGGGGCCAACTATGATAGACGCCAAGCCTTTCATGCAACACGTTTGGTTGCTAAGGCAGGATGGTAAAGCTTGGGACTGTTACATCAAGCTGCCATCAATGATTCAATGGGAATGGAATAAGTTTTATTCCAAGCTGCATCTACTTCGGGAAGTACGCATTCTGCGTTATTTCAAACTGTATCTTCTTCGGGAAGTACACATTCCGCACTATACATCATGTCGGGAAGCTACGAGCGTACAACTGCACAACTTTACGGAAATTTCACAATCTACATTCGGGGCATGTGACTACACTCAAGCAGACAATCGAGATGGGATTTCTGCACAAATCATCGCAGCCAAATCCTCGCTCATTCCATCGGATAATACGCACTCTCTTGCCAGATTGGAACTTTGTCTGGCTCTACTGGCAACTCAATTGTTTCGGAAGGTCAACCAATTTCACAACATTGCGACAGAATCCACGGTGTGCTGGATTGAGTCCAATACAATTATTCATTGGTTGAATTCATCACCTCGGCATCAGAACCCATACGTTACGAATAAGGTGGTCTCATACAGGTGTCCGGCATTACGTGCTGGAGGTATGTTCTTCGGATTAACATTCCAGCAGATGATATCTTGCGCGGTCTTCATGCTGATAAACTGTTGGAATGCGATCGGCGGTTTCATTAGCCACTTCGGTTATCATATTGTCATCAGTAACAATAGGACTCGTTCTCGGTACAAACGCGCAGGTTTGGAACCGCAGGAATATCATTAAAAAAAGGAATACCCTTTTTTGGTGGCCGGAATGTTGGAAATTAAAATAGCGCATTTGCCTACATTTTGGCGTATGGTAAAAAGGATCTAGGAAAATGAATAAGGAACGAAATGAATTATGTGAAGAAGAATGAATTGATTTGACAGATTAATAAATAGTAGCAAACTGGAGCCCAAAGAGTAAGGATCATTCCTTACGCACGAGAACCATCCGAAAATATCTTACACTCCCATTTCTGTCGAACAGATTGGTTTCTGCCATTTCTTCTTAGCCAGGAGTATCTTAGTACAAGCTACTTTAAAGAAGTATTCCATCTGTAATTGAAGATAAATATAAATGATCACTGCAGACTACAATTTTGCTTCATTGATTTTTATGTGGCCAAACGACGATGTGGAAACGACGATTTTTAGGTCGTAAACACTCACGGTTCATCCTTAAAAATTTCCATTCATCGACTTGACCACTTTTATACTGATAGAGAAAAAAGAAAATTCCATGCACATCTTCCTCGGTTACAAGTGATTATTTTTAGTGTCTGGGAGATTAATTTGCTGCAATTTGTATCCCCAGATGGATAGTGCTGATTATTCTCCGTTTTCGGCTCCCGTTCACAAACCCTTCTGAGCTGTCCATTTTTGTGGGTGTTCTACTAGAAAAAAAAAAAATGTGAGACAAAAGCCTTCCACTACATTTTAACAGCCATAATGAGAATAGAAAAAACGGAATTCTACATTGAAATCTGATTCTTGATAAAAAGCTTAGTTCATGCTTGTTAAGATGGAAGGTGAATCAATCTTTAAAAAGGGTTATGAGATAAATGGTCTTCAATTTACATGAATTTAATAAGAGCCTGTTGTAACCGTAATCAACGCATTATACATTCTGTGAGTATTTTTTACGATTTGTGATATTTTTAAAGGGGAGTGCCCATGGCGCAGCGATAGCGCAAGAAAACATCCCGCCATAGGTGTGGGATCGAATCCCGAGTCTGGCACACCCCGATATTTACGAACGGCTGACCACTGATCTAATAATATACCGTCAATCGGTCACAGTAATTCTCTAAGGAGAGAGGCCTAGTCCCACTTGGGGATGTTGAGCCACATAAGAAGAAGTAGATGATTTTTAATAATCCAAATAAATCGACAACTATGGTTTGTTGTTACATTTAGTATGGTTGATTATGTATTCCTTTTCACTATTATTACTTTGTAACATTATCTCAATTACTACAAAAACAAATCCGAACGAATGAAAATACGGCTACGACGTTAGTGTTTTTAATCCCTCAAAAGAGTGTAACAAATATAGCTGAAAATTGAATATTGACTGCGATAGCGGTTGCTTTTTTTAATTTGTAATATCGCTTGCTCACAGATTTTTAAGGTGTGCCATTGTTAATTCCCGGGGGGTCCGCGATAGACGAGCGGTAGCGCCGGTTAGAAAATCGGCCCGTGACCTCAACAGCGTGGGTTCGAATCCTATCCGAGACCGGGCCCTCCCCTGTACGATAGGAGTGACTACCCACGTACATATGGGAAAAAGTCTTGTAAGCCCTTGTAGGGGGCAGGTATGACCAAGAGGTCGTTACGCCAAGAAGAAGAAGAAGACGAAGAAGAAGAAGAAGAAGATGTTAATTATTTTCCGTACGAGAATTAAGCTTTTTCTTCATGCTTTACAAAGCGGTTCTGTAGTTTACATCATCTGTTCTGATCTGACAAATTCATCTAGCCATCGATAATATTTTTCCAATCTGACCACCTCCTATGGAATACGGTTATGCTCTAATGCTCTGATCTGATTTCTGGCTGAGAGCAAATGATCTGATCTGTTCTCGAAATTAGGGAGTTTCTTTATCAAATAGAGCAGGGCAAATCTCATTATACCCACATCGCCTTATAATGATAATTTTTGAATAATTCAGTGAAATCATGCTCAAGATTCCTGGTAGGAACGAGACTAGATTAAGGAAGTTAATTAATAAGTGTTAGGCGAGTGTTCTTAAATAGCATACACATTGCTACGGGAAAAGAACAATTACATTTATTTTTCTGAGCATTTTGTCATAAATTTGAATCATCTTTGGAACATTACAAAAATGTAAGAATGTAATTCAAAAACTTAAAAAAATGAATGCCCACATTTGTGAATGCTACGAGCAGCAACGATTTCCTTGTAGAAAACAATGTTCTTCCCTAACCGTAACTCTAATCTGGGCCCTTTCCAACCAAAAAAAAGAGGAAAGGTATTCGAACAGAGAGTAGCAAATTGAAGAAACTAGTAAGGAGACATTAATTTCTCAAGGCTCAAGACTCTCTCGGTGTATCTAAGGAGAGTTTTCAAAAGTGTTATTAAAGATCGCGCATAGAAAATTCACATGGCAATGGCATTACGACCGTGAACTTAGCGCAAAATAGCAGTGCTGTTGAAGATTTATGATCGTCTCGTTGACATTTCTTGACGTCATAAATTGCTGCTTTCATTCGCGATTCCCTTAAGTGGCGTATCTCAAAGGAGTTATACTTCCCAGCCAAACGGATTTAAGGGTGAAAGACAACGTTCTGCGGGTGTAATAAAAACCGGGAAAGCAACGATTTGCTACGATTCGTGTTTATCACTCACGATTAACATCAATAAGTTGTGAAAAATGCGCAATCGGTAGATGAAGAAAACAAAATAACGAGTCTAACAAATGTTCTCAAGAAACGCCACTCAAAACCAATGTTTTTCAGTAAACAACAATAAGTGTAAAGTGTTTGATAACAAAACGTTTCATGTGAGAGTCAAGTTGAACATAAATACACAAATAAAAAACAACT